>JAEIJG010000231.1:0-38935 GCA_037289395.1 Beauveria scarabaeidicola | reverse complement strand
TATTTATTATTTTTCTTTTTTATTATATTTTTAAGTAAATTAGCTAGAATTAAGCTATAGAGAGATTTTACTAGTATTACTTAAGGCACTAGCTTAAGTGGCTAATTATATAAGTGCTTTAGGTAATAGCTAGTTATACTTTAGAAGAGCTAATTCGCCTTACTTTATTTATAAGCTATAGAGGCTATAGTAACTTAATTATAGATAGCCTTAATTATATATAAATAGAACCCTTTTTATATCACTTAATTAAGACCACTAAAACTAACCCACCCTATTCTAATAATTAGTCTTAATTATTATTCTTATTATTAATTCCTATAAGTCTATATGTTTTATAGCTATTAAATTTAATAGTAGCAAAGTGGGTCTAAAACGCGATTCCGGCTAATGATATTTTATCATTCGCAACAGTTGTCATGACTTTTCTCAACGTTTTGTTGGTCGTGTTCCCCCACGTATTAGGTTGTTGAATCGTGGGGGTGTCGCCCCCCTCAATCACGCATGTTGACGGGTTGAACCCCGATTTCGGACAGTTTGCCGCTTATACCCATGGAGGGTCTTTGAACTAATGAATAGAGGCTCGATCCCATCTTGAACACGGCAAACCGAATCTCTGGTCCAAGTGAACCTTTACGGATCTTTGGGCCGCTCGCTTTATACTTCCTATCCTGGTAGATTGTAGTTGTAATGTCCTACGCCCCACTAGATCGAACCTCGGCAGAGCAACTCGCCGTTGACAACATCTCATCGATTTGAACAAATGCTAGACGAGTTGAAAGTACTTGCTCTTCCCGGATTTCTCTTCTTGCTGTAGAATATTTGTTTGCGAGATTGGCATCAGTGAAAGCGTCATGCAACTGCGAACACGTCTGCTGCTGACACGGCCAGCCACTGCTGTGGCTCGACACCCAAGGCTGCCCCTCTCGAGGACGCAAATGCATGCATCCCAGAATCAGCAGCGTTCATCATCATCATCATCATCCAAACAGCTTCCTCTAACTGGAGTAACAGTAGTCAGCCTTGAGCAGGCCATTGCCGCGCCATTCTGCACACGGCAGCTCGCCGACCAGGGCGCACGCGTCATCAAGATTGAGAGGCCGGGCGTGGGCGACTTTGCACGAAACTACGACACGCGCGTCCATGGCCAGTCATCGCACTTTCTATGGACCAACAGAGCCAAGGAGAGCTTGGCGCTGAATCTCAAGAACCCGCAAGACTTGGCCGCCGCCAAGACGATTATCCGGAGCGCCGACGTGCTGGTGCAGAATCTGATACCCGGCGCGACTGGGCGGATGGGGCTTTCATATCGAGACTTGTGCGCCGAGAACCCTCGCTTGATTGTCTGCGATATTTCCGGCTACGGATCCTACGGCCCGTATCGGGACAAGAAGGCCTACGACTTGCTAATCCAGGGCGAGGCGGGCTTCGTCTCCGTGACGGGCGAACCCGCGCAGCCCTGCAAGGCGGGCATCTCCATTGCCGACATTGCATCTGGCATGTATGCCTACACCAACATCCTCACTGCACTGATTGAGCGCGGCCAGACGGGCAAGGGCAAGCGCATCGACATCTCCATGCTGGAGAGCATGGTCGAGTGGATGAACTTTCCCCTGTACTACTCGATCAACAGTCAGCCACTTGTGCCACGCACCGGGCTCACACACGCCACTGTCTATCCGTACGGGCCCTTTGCCACAGCCGGCGGAGAATCCGTCCTGTTTGGCGTGCAAAACGAGCGCGAGTGGCTGCTCCTGTGTCGGGACGTCCTCGGCGACGAGTCCATTGCCACCGACGCGCGCTTCCTCAGCAACTCGCTGCGCAGTCAACACCGAGACCCGCTGCGAGCCATCATCTGCGACAAGTTGTCGAAATCTTCTGCCTCGCACGTGCTTGCACAGCTTAATGCGGCGGGCATCGCCAACGCCAAGGTGAATGACATGCACAACGTCTGGAAACACCCGCAGCTGCAGGCCAGAGGCCGATGGGCAGAGATGGACACACCCGCCGGCACTGTGCCGACGCTGTTGCCGCCTGGAATCGATAGCCCTGGTGAGACGAGACTTGATGCTGTTCCGGCAGTAGGGCAACACAACGAGAGCTTGTTTGCCGAGTTTGGCATTGTGCGGGAGAAGAAATAGGCAATAGTAGCACATGTTGCAAAAAAGAAAAAAAAAAGAAAAAAAAAAGACAAGAGTGCTGTATATAGAATCCCTTTGAGATTGATCTGGACTCCTCCACATCTTCTGTCCTGCAGCGCCCGCGTGGCCTGCTCGCAGAACACGTCCTGCGTCTTCATGTGGGTATGTGTGGTGTCTCTGTGGATAAAGGTGCTTAGCCGGTCGAGGTGCTCGAGGCGGTGGCTGAGGCGCTCGGCGATGGTGTCAAATTCTTGCTCAAAGTTGGCCCAGAGGCGACGCAGCCAGGCCGTCACGCTTCCTAGATCAATCAGCATGTGCATGTGTGTACTGTAAGCGGGACAGTGGCAAGCGACGCACCATTCGCACGTAATGCATCGCGCGCTTTGCGGAGGAAGATGATGGCATCCATGTAGGTGTCGGACAAGTCGGCCATGAAGTCGCCATGTCCGTTGAAGAGCGCGTCGTAGCGGCTGTACAGGCAGAGCTGAGCGCCAAAGCGCCCGACGAGACGAAGGAGGTCGACACGGCCGCGCTCCTCGCCCCGGTCCAAACGGACTTTATAATTCAAGGCTTGTAGTCGGCTGAAATTTGCAAAAAGATGCAGCAATCTCGCAACATGGAATCCTTGTTGCGCGGAGGGCGAAACACTATAACTATTTGAATGGCCCGCGCACTCTTGTAGTCGACGCAGGCTGCGCTCTCGAGCCAGGGCCGGAAGGCTCTCGTATCTTGCGTGAGCGCCACCCGCTCATATCTGACTTGTGGAAAGGCGCCTGGCACTATCCTAAATCGGCAGGTCGGCGAGCTGGTATAATAAACTAACTTACTTCGCTGCCCGACCCGATTCGCATGGGCCGCCAACTCCACAACACCACGAGTCCACATGCAATGATGCCGGCAGCCAAAGCAAAAGGTCAGAGAACGGATTCTCCCAACTCGAGGTGATTAGCTGCTGGAGCTCCTCGCCCCTCTCAGCAGCCCTTTGCTCTAGCCGCCATTGTTCGGGATCCGAGAGAGCGTTTTCTTTATTGGCCCTGTTAGGCAGGTCCCCGATCCGGGCTGGAGCCGGGCAGCCTCGGTGCCATAATATGCTTACGCTGTAATGGACATGTCCCAACGAAAGCGCAACGGCTTATCATGTATAAAACCGTGCGCTCTGGCCCGAGTCCTTTTGTTCATGGAGCCTTCTATCCCGTCGTTCGGCTGTCGATCCCTCCGTAGCACAGTCGGGCGCACTCTTGCCCGTCCATATCGCCCAGTATGCCCAGCATCGCGACCGTCTTGGGTTTCGCCTCTGTGGCGAGCGCCCTTGCCGTACGGTCGGCCTCGATCCAGGGCGCCAACGAGTTTACCATCCCCATGCGGTACAACCCCAACTTCAAGCCGCCCACTTCCAGCCCAGATGCCGTCCGCCGCCGCCGCCGCCGTGGTAGCCCCGACGACGGCGGCACGACGCCAGCGCGCGACAGCCCAACGCGGCCAGACCAGGAGTACTACGCCGAGGTCGAGGTTGGCACGCCGCCGCAGACAATGAACCTGCTGTTCGATACCGGCTCGGCGGACCTGTGGCTGTTTGGCGCCGACGCCGCGGGCGCCATCGAGCAGGACCAGAACCGGTGGAACCACAGCAAGAGCTCGACGGCGCAGCTCGTCGACGGCGCCGCATGGAGCATCCACTACGGCGACGGCTCGGGCGCCAGCGGCACCGTGTACCGGGACGTCGTGTCCATTGCCGGGCTCGAGATCCGCGGCCAGGGCGTCGAGTACGCCAACGAGGTCATGCCGCAGTCCAGCGGCATCGATGTTCTCGGGAGCCCCGTGTCGGGCATTGTCGGCTTCGCCTTTGACAAGAAGAACAAGGCCAGGCCGCAGCAAGAGACACCATTTTCCAACATGAAGAGCCACCTGGCCAAACCCGTCTTTACCGTGGACCTGAAGCACCAAGCCGGTAGGCATCACTTTTCCGCCTTACTTTTCCTCTGGCTATAATTCGCGACTAATCAGCCCAAACTTACAGATGGCACATTTGGCTTTGGCTTCGTCGACTCCTCCAAGTATACCGGCGACCTGACATACAGCAGCATCAATAGCGCCACCGGCGTCTGGACCTTTACTTCGCCGGGGTACGCCGTCAACGACGGCGCCTTTGCCGCGTACGACATGACGGGCATCATCGACACGGGCGGCTCCACGTCAACCATCCCCAGCCCGGCGTTCAAAGCCTACACGGACGCCATGGCCAACTACACCGAGACGTTTGACTGCGGCACCGCGCTGCCCGACTTTTACTTTGGCGTCGGTAGCAACAAGACGATCAAGGTGGACGGGCTCCACCTCAAGCAGACCAACGAAGACGGCAGCTGCCAGCTCAAGCTGTACGACGGCGGCGGCGGCAACTATGCCTTTTTTGGCTCGCCGTTCATGGCGGGTGCGTATGTTGTGTTTGAGGATGGCGCCGATGGTGCGCGGGTTGGCTGGGCCAACTCTGCGTAGGTTGTGAGGGGAGAAAGGGTTTAATGAGATGTGCTGGATGTGGTGTCTTGTGTACATGAAGCATTATGAAAGCTGGCATGGAAGTTGAGGGGTCTATAAAGTATGGTTGCTGGAATTTCTTCCCCAGAGATGAGCGCCGAGCTCCCCAATTGGACGGTTGTCTTGCCGTTGTGAGGAAAGCCAATTGGTGGAAAAAAGTGAGGATTCGTTATAGAAAAGGACTTGCCATGATGAGTCAATGAAGATGATGACTTTTCTGGAAGTTCCGACTTTTACTCTGTCTTGTTTGCGTTACGTTGACGATGGGCTGCGCCAGTAACGGATCTTGAGCGTCATACGTTATAAGTCTCTAATACTAGTGATTTGGGACAGTAAGAAACTACATTTCAGAAACTTCAATAGCCTCTCTGATTCCTAGTTCGTAGTTGCCCTGCTGCAGCAGCCCGGCAGTACGGCTTCCGTAAACCTAAAGTTGCCTTGTTCTCAAACCGGGAAATTCAATCTTGGCAATTGCCCTAATATCAAGGGTGAAAGCTCTTGCTGGCCATCAACAGTGCAAGACGATAGCATAATGACGTGTGCCGTGACTGGTGGTGCGGAATCGCCACTGCTCGATGCAACGCAGCTTCCTTGCCTCGACTGGTGCGAGGCGAGCGGGCGAATGGTACGTAAAGGCAAACTAGCAAATAAATCGCCACCGAGGAGAAATGGGCCGAAAACTAAATCTCCGAGGAACGAATCATAGTTTCCGATGTAACTTTGAATACAGCCACCGTATCATTGTTTGGCTGTAGGGCTGGTAGTGCGGCGGTGCAAAGAGCTGGCTGGCCGATCAAAGTGGGCAAAGAGCGAAGCACATGTCGTATTTTGGAGTCTGGTTTCCAAAAGTTGCCCATAGGCGCTTCCCTAAATTAATGGGAGGCTAGGCGAGGGCAAGCGGACGGCGAGCGAGACCCTGCGCTGGCACACAAACGGACGGTGGCACTGGCTTGGATCTGAGTGTTGGGCAACTGACTTTGGACATTGACCCAGGCCTTTTCTTTCTATTGCAACATCGATAAATAGGGATGATTGTCCCAGTGAATTTCTGAACATCATCATTATCTGCAGCCACAACATCATCAGCCCAATCACTCCTACGACGACAACAATCTACAAGCTTCTGCCTTGTCTCGAAAGACAACCACACACGACAAACAATATGCAGTTCTTTATCGCTCTTGGCCTTGTGGCCCTCGCTATCGCTTCTCCTCTCCCGACATACTCGGAGGGCTTCAAGCTGCAGATCAAAATCGATGACCTCTCGCAAGACTTTACGCCACCCATTCACAACAAGTACGTCGTGGGCGTGCACATTGGCGCGGGCATGGACATGGTGACGCCGGCTCTGCACTCCGAGTATTCCACATTTCATACCAACGGCACCGACGCGGACCTGTGGGCGGCTCGGGGCACCGTGGTGGCGGGATTCGGCAGGTACGCCCAGGGCTGGCGGACGGTGCGCAGCGAGGACGACGCGAACCTGTCGAGCGCGATCTTGCAGTACGGCCCAGGCACCGAGGGCGTGCGCGTTATTGACGAGGAGGGGGATCTGATGCTGGGACCGGGCCAGTACATGGTGTGTGACCGCAAGCTGCCGTACGGGCTGGCGGTGCAGATGACGACGGGTGCGGTGCCCAAGGAGTGCGTCGCGGTGAGGCTGCTGCCCGTGTGCACGGAGCTGGGGCCGACGGATCCGACAGAGCGACAGGAACAGACTGTGAGCCGCACGCGATGCAACAAGAACTAATGGTGAAGAGGGATAAAGGGATGGGGACTATGAGTGTTGTGCTTGGAGGTGTGATGACGGGGCTGGGTTTGGACTTGAGACGTGTTTACTTGGAGGGAGCCGGAGACGCGTCGTTGTGGCTTTGCTTTGGCGTGTTGCAAAAATAATGACGTTACGAGATTCGCAAATACCTATATCATTCTTCTCTTTTATTTTACGTCGAGTGTTGTGTCAACGGAGAGTAGCAAACTTTTCTGGGCAGCTCCGGAAGACGTCGTGATTCTCCCGCCTTTGCAATATATAGTTAAGTAACCTGAATCAATATAGTTAAGTAACCTGAGAATTTTCAATCATAATAGATTCTCAAGATGAATCCAGTGAATAAGCACCCGCCTGCGTGTTGCGCCGCTTCATCTACATCTGTGGCGTCACTAGCATACCAGGTGGGCAGAAGCCATGGCGACTTAACTTACTAATTATCACAATTCGACTGACAACTACCCGGGCAAATGCCGAGGAACCCAACTCGCCAACCTTGATCTAGACTATTCAAGATGAAACCGTAAATTAGCGCCGTCTTGGCTATTGCCAGGGGCTTTTTTTTCCCTCGTCCATTTTGTTTTGGTGGCGTGGGTGGGAAACCCATCCAGGTGATTTCGGCATGTGGACGAGCAGACTCAGCACCGCACGTGCTGCTTGCTCTACCAGCAGAGCATCTTCTCCAGCGCCCCAGCGCCCTGTTGTAGCGGGGTGGAGGCGCTGTAACGTAGGTAGCCAGCTAGGGGCAGCAGCAAGACAGCCAGCTCGAGGAGGTGAGGAGCTCATTTGGGAATTTGGCCATGTTGAAATTTCAAAGAAAAAATTCAGCACTTTCAACTGAGTGATGAAAAGGGTTTGATATTTTTCCATTGCCTAATTCATGCGTAATGCAACGTCAATGGCGTACCATCCCCCCATTTCACCAGCGAACCGCTAGAACGGTCCTGGCCCCATCAACTGGCGCCGCAGTAGCTCCAAGCAACAGGTAGTTCCGACGGCAAATTGGTGGTGATTTTTGCTCGGAATTACCTTGGACCCACTGTCCAGCACTGGTCGCTTCAGCGCTCCAGGGGCTCCCCCGCTGCTCCCCGCCTCGTCCCCCACAAACTCCAGCTGGCAGCCCCAGCATTCATTATTATGCGTTGGTCGCGTGGCTCAACTTATACCAGTAGGAGGAAATACCCCGAGCTACATGAATTAGCTCCTGACCATGAATTGACCGTTCCTTGGCGCAATCTTCTTTTCTTTTCTTTTCTTTTCTTCTTTCGCCTTTGCAATGGCCAAGAACAAGCCTTCCAGAAACTCGTCCCCCCCCTGGCACCCCCACTGGCTCGCGCCACCAACCGCCAATCCAGATCCCGCCAGCAAGCCACCCGCTAAATTACCGCTTAATAACAGGCAATTCATTCGGCAATGGAAGGGGAAAACGCGAAGAAGAAGAAATGCTGCACCACCACCAAGAACCATCACCCCCCATCTTTCCCATTACTCGTGTGCTGTGGATTAACGGGTGTGGGGGTTCGCCCCGGATGCTAGGAGCCCAATTCCGACAAGCTCCAGTAAAAGCACCACGCGCCGCTATAAAAACGAAAGAATGAAAAAAAAAAAATTTTATACCGAACCCAACACTCGCTATTCGGCCCTTCCCCCAAGTCAAAAACGATAGAAAAATTGGATGGGTCGTTTCCCCATGGGCCTTTTTCATTAAATACCCATTTCCCCTCCTCCAATTCCTATTCCTGACCTCTCTTTTTCCTTTATTCGCGGCGTCAGCGGATCAGTTCAGCTCCTTCCTTCCTCACCACCAAGCCCCACTCTCACGATACCTTCCCCCCCCCGCCGCCGCCGCCGCCACCGCCCATTATGGACGACAAGATTACGCCTGCCGGCGTTTCTGGGGCCCGCGACAACGAAAAGCAGCAGGTTGAAAACGTCGAATACTCGGGCTACGATGTGACCGCTTCGTCGCCGCCCGCGAATGCAGGACTTGCCGCCGTGGCCGAGGCTCATGGCATCCAACTTCCCAGCATTGACCCCTCGCGCCGCGTCGCCGTCGAGAAGAGTCTCAAACGCAAACTCGACGCACGGTGTTCCATCTTCATTTTGATCTACATCATGAACTATCTCGACCGGAACAACCTGGCGTCCGCGAGGCTCAAGGGACTGCAGGAGGATCTTCGTCTGGATGACACCCAGTACGCGACCTGTCTGAGCATTCTCTACGTCGGCTACATCCTCATGCAGGTGCCGTCCAACATGTTCATCAACCGCATCTCCCGCCCGTCCCTGTACATTGCGGGCGCCATGTTCCTCTGGGGCATCATCTCCACCCTCTCCGGCAACGCCCAGGGCTTTGGCAGCATGGTCGCCATCCGCTTCCTCCTCGGCTTCATCGAAGCCGCCTTCCTCCCCGGCGCGCTGCTCATCCTCTCCAAATGGTACACGCGCCGCGAGCTCACCAAGCGCAACGCCCTGCTCTTCTGCGGCAACCTCATCTCCAACGCCTTCTCGGCTCTCGTCGGCGCCGGCGTCCTCTCCAACATGAACGGCGTCCTCGGCCACCCCGCCTGGCGCTGGCTCTTTTGGATCGAGGGTGCCGCCACCTGCACCATTGCCATTATCTCGGCCTTTGTACTGCCCGATCTCCCACACAACACGCGCGGCTTCACGGAAGAGGAGCGTCAGGTGGCCCAGCTGCGTATTATCGAGGATGTCGGTGAGCTCGACTCGGATGCCAACCAGGGGCCATTGGACGGCCTCAAGATGGCCCTCAAGGACGTCAAGATTTACGTCATGATGTTTACCTTTACCGCCTACGTCGTTGGTCTGTCTTTTAATGCTTTCTTCGTACGTATTGCCCTCTGCACAAATCATTAAGCAACCACTAACCATCGTACAGCCCAGCTTGACCCAGACGCTCGGCTTCAGCTACGTTCCTACTCTGCTAATGAGCGCTCCTCCTTGGGTCTTTGCCTGCATTGTCTCGTACTTTGTCGCCTGGAACTCGGATCGTACGCAAGAACGAGTAAGTTGCCTATATCCCCCCCCCTTTCCCCTTGCTTCTGTTGCTGACGCCTCCCAGTTCTGGCACATTGTCACCCCTATGCTCGTTGGCGTTGTCGGCTTCGTCATCTGCATGTCCACCCTCAGCGTCCCCGCCCGCTACGTCGCCCTCTTCTTGCAAACCAGCTCCTATGCCGGCTACATTGTCTTTTACTCGTGGATCGCCTCCTCCTTCCCGCGCCCTCCTGCCAAGCGCGCCGTCGCCATTGCCATCATCAACGCCTTTGCCCAGCTCGGTAACGTCGCCGGCTCCTACGTCTGGGACCTCAAGGAAAACGGCTACCGCAAGAGCTACGCCATTGTCCTTTCCATGTTTGGTGTCACCATCTTTGGTTGCTGGATTGTTCGTCTCATGCTCGTCAACCTAAACAAGCAGCTCGAGAAGAGCGAGGCATCTTCGGACGAGGCCGAGGGGGCCTCCACCGCGGCTGGCGCCACGGGCGCCGCGGGCGCCGTGCAGATCCTCAACAGCCCCGACGAGGCTCTCCAGATGCGCAAGGGCTTCCGCTACCTCGTCTAACGTGTACATGTACAGGATTCGCATATGAACTAGTCAAGAATTTAATGAATATAATTGGCATGCAACTTGTTACGTGATATGGAGCCGTCATCCACTAAGCCGTCATCCACTAAGCCGTCATCCACATGAGCTCAGACGTACAGCTGTGAACCGTCCACAAAGAAATACAGCCATGACAGGTTGCAAATACAACTTGTTATTTACGGCATACAATACAATACCCAGTAAAGAAACCGGCGTCTTACAAGCTGATACTTGCCGCCTTGACATTGAAGCCCTTGACCTCTACCGCTTCTGCACTATCATCCCACTGCCCAACCGTCAGCTTGAGCGTCTCATTCGGCCACAACGTCACATAGTTATCCGACCACAGCACCGGCAGCACGTCCTCGCCCGCGGCGTCCACCAGATTCAAGCTCACAAAAAACGCCGGCACGCCCGACTTGTTCTCCAGCGTGACGCGCCTGCCCCTGACGCCCTCCGTCGTCGTGGACCGGCACGTCCTCGAACCAACCTTGACCTCGACGCTCGCCGGCTGCAGCTTGCGCAGCGAGGTGTAGTCGACGTACTTGGTGACGGGCGTGTAGTACCACGTCGAGTTTTTCCAGTCCAGCATGTCGACAACGCCGCGGCCGAGCCAGTACACGTTGCGGCTGACAACGGCCTTTTTGTTGTTGTCCCTATAGAGCCGGAGCCGCAGAAACACCACGTCCTCGATGCGGTCCAGGCCCTCGACCGTGCCAATCTTGCGGGACGTGTTGGGCTCCGTCGATATCGCCAGCGTCTGGCGGGAGACGGTCCTGCCGTGCATGTCCACCACGTCGACCTCTACCGTCCGCGCGCCCTGCTGGTCCAGCGAGCGGTTAATGAGCCAGACGCCGCGGCTCACATAGTCAAACGCGACGTGTTCGGCGCGCGAACCCGTCTTGGTGCCGTAGTACGACCCCGCGGGCCGCATGTAGTGGTCAAACTGGTTCCAGTGCAGGCCCGGCCAGGCATTATTGAGCATCCAGTAGACGAGCCCCGTCGCCGGTCGCGCCGCGCTCCACAGCGCCGAGTAGCCCTCGTACTGGGCCCGCGTGGCCTCGTAGTCGGTCAGCTGCGCCTTCATCAGGTAGTCGTCGAGCGACACCGGGGCGCCGAACCGCGCCCACAGGCCGCGGTTGTAGATGCTGCGCGTGTAAAACTGCGAGCCCTTGTTCATGTGGTACAGACCCTTGTCCGGCGCCCGCCACAGATCCTCCCTGTCGGCGGCAGTCAGGAATTTCTTGAGGCTGCCCAGCTCCGGGGTTCCCACGCCGGCACCCAGCTCGGAGCCGAAGCCAAACGCGGCGCCGTAGCGGCCCTTGCCGTCCCCGCCGTCGCTTGTATCGAACCAGTAGCTCGGCGGCACCCAGTCGTACGGCCCGTCCATCTTCATGCCCGACGGCCCGAGAAGCGCCGGGTAGCCGCGCTTCGACGCCGACGACACAATCGGCACCTGCCAGCCGGCCGCCCGCAGCCCGTCGACGTACATTTTGGTCGCGCGGTCGTCGGGCCAGTAGTCGCTGCCGATGAGGAAGCCGAGCACGCTGGGGTGCGTCTGCAGGACGCCAGCCTCGTGCACGAGGCTCGCATTGGCAATGGCGTAGTCGCGGTCGTCCCAGACGGGCGGCGGGTCGACGGCCAGGTCGTGGTTGTAGTCCCACGCCTCCCACTTGTCGCAGCACTCCCAGCCGACGAGCACCAGCAAGCCGAGACGGTCCGCCACGGCGTACAGCTCCGGCTGCTCCATCTTGCCTTCGAGACGGATCGCGTTCTGGCCCATGTCGAGCACGTACTGCGCGATGCGCTCGAACCGCGCGCTGTCCCACCGCAGGAACATGTCGGCGCTGTACCCGCCGCCGAGCACCTGCAGCGGGTGCCCGTTGACGGTGAAGAGTGTGTCGTTGTGCGCGTTGAGGGCCGCCGTCACGGTGCGGATGCCAAACGTCGACGCCGCCGTGTCCGACACGCCGCCGCCGCCGCCGACGAAAAAGTCCACCTTGGCTGTGTACAGTGGCTGCGCGCCCCAGGCTTTCGGCCACCACACCTTGGGTTTCCTGACGACTTGCTTGAACTCGACGTACCGGGACTCGCCCGCGGCCAGCGCCACGCTCCGGTTCTGCGTGCCGACCGCGCCGCCAAAAGGATCCACGACCACCGCTCTAGCCGCCAGCTCGACGCTCGTCTTTTCCAGATTCGTCGCCCGGACACGAACCGTCACGGTGGCGTCCCTCTCACCAATCGGCAGCGGCGCATCAACGGCGATGCTCAGCGGGCCCATGGCGACGGGCCCCGTCTGCTTGACCGTAATGTCGCGCCAGATGCCGGTGCCATTGTCCGGCGGGTACGGGTTCCAGTCCACGAAGCCGACGGCAAAGTCGTAGAGGTACTGCGTCGGATGCACGCGGACCAGCAGCGCGTTGGCCTCGGCGGCCACCAGCTCCGTCACGTCGTAGACGTGCCCCGCGTAGGCACCCGCTTGGAACGCGGCGTCGGCCACCTGCCGGCCGTTGAGGTAGAGGTCCGCCTTGGAGGAGATGCCGTTTGTCTCGAGCAAAAAGTGCCGCCGGCCGCCGCGCGCCGCCGCGGCGCCCGGCAGCGCAAACTCGCTGCGGTAGACCCAGGGCACGGCGAATGGGGCCCCGTCGAAGCGTTCGAGAGTGTCCGAGAACCAGAGGTCGCTGTCGTTGTACTCGCCATTCTCCAGCAGACAGCCCATGAGCGTGCAGCGCGACACCTCGACGTGGTGCCACGAAAAAGTGTCCACACCGCCAGCTTGCGAGAGCTTGGCGAGGTCCTTGTCGAGGCCCGCCGTCGACCGAAAATCCCACCTAGGAATGGCCGCTTTCTGGCCGGCGCCCGAGATGAGTGGCTCGGGCGTGGCGGCGGCCCAGACGCCACTGTTAGCAAGTGTCAATACTAGAGCGCTCCGTAACATGATGACTGTTTGTAGGTTTCAATAGAGCAGGCTCGTGATGAACGAAAAAAGAGCGCTCCGGGAACATGCCATCCTTATATCTATGCACTCTTTGCGATGCATCCCCTGGTCGTATTACAACGTTACTTGGCTGGGCTTGACTCACGGCACCACTGGTGGTTGGTGGCCTCGGAACAGGCCCCAGCGCCATCCGCTCTTTATTAGAATTAATTGATGATGGCTAGGGGTAGCGCCGAGGAGAGTCTGGGCTCCTGCCGGTATTGTTCGGCGAAGCTTGACCAGGAAGAGCGCTGATTGGCCGTGCGAGGATGCCCAAGTCAGTGTATTGAAATTTGAGGGGTATAGTCTGATGCCAAGGCGGGCAAAAACACGGATTGGTCGCTAATAAACGTTTCTCCCCTGGCATTGCGGGCAATGGGTCGTGGGGTGGTTATCAAAGTTGGCTGCATACGATATTATGCATAAAATCAAGCTCGGTAGTTCTCAAGGCGGATTTTCCCTGCTGCCAGCGACGTGTAAATGCTGGAGGTTTCCTTGCTTCCGGAAAGCCATCAATTGGTCTCGCGGGTACTAATTAGCGCTTCATTGTCAGTGTTGTTGCTGGTGGCAGCAGTGTTGCCCATGCATATTGCCCAGGGAGGATATGACAAGTACCTGCAGAAATACATCTCGCTCAGGTCAGGTAGACCGAGTCTTTATTCCGATCTTGATGCCTCGGCTGGATTACCCCTCGGACTTTGATGATGGGTTTGATAGGTACGTTTTTCACAAACGTTTCTAGAAAATGATGTTGTGTGCTTCAGCTGCCAGGGTTATCAAGAGACGAGACGAATAGCGGGTCCTTAGCCGTACCATTATCCATATGCCCTGTTTACGCGTCTCCAGCGCGTCTGTGTCCCGGGATCTGAACCGAAAGTACGGATTAGAGAAAACAAAGTCAGCCTTCCCTCGCCGTTCCCTTGCCGCTTCTCTACTCGTCTTATTACTGATTCAACAAAATCATTGTCTGATGTCGCGGCAAAGTCGCCCTTCCAACATGGAGGACTTTCACTACACCACACGAGCGCTCAGCAGTCCTGCCATCCTGCAGCGCATACTATCCTTTCTCCGGACCCCTTCCGCGGCCCGAGCTGCTTGCGTCAGTCGACTTTGGTTCGCCGCATCAGCCGACAGATTGTGGCGCTATGCATCACTGGGACAGCTTGAGCGTCTTGAGGCTGGCCGGCGACAGTTCTACGCGTCAAAGCTGCGACATCTGAGCCTAAAGGACAATTACGATGCTTTGATTGCACAAGGTCTGCGATTTCCAAAAGTGAAGGCTGTTGACTTTGATGAGGACTTGAGCAGTACAGATTGCGCATCCTACAAGCCTTTCAAGTCTTGTCCGGTATCTGAACTCTGCGTACGTGCCTCCACTGTGCCTGACGCCTGTCTTGAGTTGATGGCTGAGTGGTGGCCCAAGATATGCTCTGTTAAGATTGTTAACCTACCCGCCTCAGATGGCATGACACCAGAGGGCTTCTTGAATTTCGTGTCATCTCTCGCATCGCTAAAATCCCTCAATGTGTTTGGAGCGCGGGTCAACATCCAGGCAGAGGGCTTGTTTCCGCACTGTGCCACGAGGACCGAGCTCTCTTCACTTCGACTACCTCTTGAAATACCCTTTGAAGCTGTCCAGAGAGCCACCTCACAGCATACCAAAATCTTTGGGTCTCTGAAAGAAGTTGAATTGACTTTGCCTTCAAAGGGATTCGAGTTGATGCTAGGCGCATTGCAGAACCTCACAATTCTAGAACTCGAGCTGACGAGCGTCACAATTCCCATTTTATCCAGCATCTCCTCTCTCACAGCGTTGACGGAACTCACGGTCGTTTTCCCATCCAATTACGAGATTCCCAGGAGCGAAATTATGTCGCTTCGCTCATTGTCAAAGATGCGAAAGCTCTTTTTAAGCCACAATGACTCGCAGGGCAGTGTGTATGAGGTGGAAGATGTTGCGCTGTTGGATTTTGTAGATGGCGATTTCGAGCAACTATTCACACACTTCCCGGACCTCTATAGACTGAACTTGTCGTGCGAGTGTACTTTAAGCGCAAGAGCCCTGGTGTGTCTAGCGGACCACTGCCCGGTTCTGCGTAGTTTCACACTCCCATCAGATATTGACCTGGGGGGTCTACAGCTCGACACGCGGACAACGGCTGCGTTTCCACGACTTTGGGCGCTGCACGTGGAATCTCTTTCTTTTTCTCGAGCTACAAAAGATCCGGACAGCCTTGCCAAGCTGTTTGAGAAGCACTTTCCAAAGCTGACCGACCTCACTGTGAAGGACAAGACGAGAGGCTACAGGAAAATAGCCAGCAGTCTCAAGTCTGTTGTCAAGAAGCATAGGAAAAAGGTGTGTGATGAAGTGGCTGAAGATTTGTGTATCAAAAGAACACCGATTCCCTGGTATGGAGACGGTAATGTTACCGACGACGACGACGACGACGACGACGTTGATGACTTTGGGGAAGAAGAAGAGGAAGCGGAAGATGAGAATGAAGATTGGTTATTTTCAGAGGAAGAATTAGTTACCTGGCTGGATAACTCCCAATAGCAAGGCTAAATCAGCAGTGTACATGTCGAGTAACAGCCACGAGAGAATCGTTGTCAAACTGAGGAACTCGGTAAAACTTGATTTGGATCCTTGGTAAGCAAAGTACATTTGATTGCACCATTCAATCCGCCGCTAAAATGTGATGCGTCACGCGCGTAGGCCCTGTTTTCTTCTACACTAATTTCTGCTTGCTTGATTAACTATAAATACCAGATTCGGTACTTTGCCCATGGGATTCGCTATTACGCCAACTTTTTTCTGTGCTGCTAGGCAGCTAGGGCTTCTCGCGAGTTTAACAATGGCAGATCAAGACAGTGCGAATAATCTCATCAAAAAAAAAAAACGCGCCACTTTTTACACGTCGCGTCTCTCTCGCAATCGTTCCGCCTCCTTGACCTAAACTGCACAGAACGACTTGATCCGTACAAGGCCCTCTAGTTACAACAAGGTATCCCGTTTCCTTTCAATATTTTATTGGATTTGTGATGATGCATTTTGTCACACTCTAGTCGAAATACGGGTTTGCCAGTCGCCGTTGCAACATGGACGGCATGGAAGCTACCGATCCCATCGCCCGGGCGCTGGCTCAGCCGCACATCGTCGAGGCCATCTGTAGCCACCTGCCGATAGAAAGCCTCGCTTCGGCTGCTCTCATCAACCGCGACTTCTTCACCGTTGCCACAGAGGCGAAATGGTTCGCGGGCTCGCTATGGGCTCTCGGACACCGCATTCAGCTGAGCCGGCGGCAGCTCTATGCTTCAAAGATTCGTCTCCTAGTGATGAATCACGCAAGGATAGACCAGTACCGCAAAGCCTTTCGCAGAGTCCAATTCAATGGCATGCTATTCTTGTCATTGGTGCGCTACTCGACGCCGCTCGAGGGCGAGGAAGCGGCGGCCTACTACAGGGAATTGCATCGCTATCTTTCGCCGCGGCTCTCCCATCTGCTTCTGCAACAGTGCCGCGTGACGGATGCGATTTTGCGTGCAGTCGAGAACAAGTGCCAACACCTGCGATTTCTGCGGCTGGACCTCAACCGGGCCGATCATACAGACGCGGCGCTCGCAGCACTCATTGCAGCCAATCCCTTTCTTGAGGATCTCAGATTCGAACCGCGAGACCCGTTGCTGACCATTGGGGGGCTTGGAGAGGACACGTTCCAAGACGATATATCTAAAGATGGCGTCATCGACGCGACCCTGCTACAGTGTGCCCGTCAACGAAAGCTGCGCTCGTTGCGGCTCGGCCCCCTCGTGAAAATGACGCCGGAACTTTTCCAGCGCATTTGTGACCAAGTCCCTGAGCCATTTCCTGTCATGGACCGCTTCATGGCAGCTGTGCCTTCTATGGCGGTCCCTTTGCTCGGGCACTGGTGCAAAAATATGCACAAGCTCGTTCTGAGTGTGCACGACGCCCAAGTGCCAGTCTTGCAAGGAATATCCAAGATGAAGAACCTCAGAATCATACAAATGCACTTTGCTTCGGGCACGAAATTTTCTAGCTCGGACATCATGTCGCTACAATCTCTGTCAAGGCTGGAGATCTTTTCCATTTACAGCTTTCTCAAGCCATACCCTCAGTTTTCCCTCGCGTGTGACGAGTTCAAAAAATGGATCGCATCATTTCCAAATTTAAAGGTGCTCGAACTGGAAGTGGATAAGCTTAATCACCATGACAATCATAGCTGTCTGGCTGCTTTCTCTCGCTGCTGTCCTAGCATCGACCGCCTCGTGTGGCCAGATACAGTACATTTCTCCAAGCTAAATCTGGAGCAATCAACGATGCCTCTTTTCCCAAATCTAAAATACCTACAAGTGGATTATGCGACAGCCTCTTTCGACAAGGAGGATTTTCCCAAGTCAGTACCCGTAACATGACGCTCGATGGCCAATCTGCTGTAACTAACACGCTGCCCAGCAACTGCTCACAAGAGGAGTTGGCAAGGATTTTGCGCCACCATTTCCCTAAGCTCTCTCACTTCACTATGGAAAACGGACCACCAAGTTTAGGCGTCCAAGTAATTAGTGAGGCATTTCGACGTTGTGCAAGAAGGAGTCCTTCACTCGGTTCCTTTGATTCGGAGCCATATGACCGCTATTTATGAGCAAACACTTTGGCAGGATGGATGCAGCAGGCGGCGGAGAGTTGAACAGCTACAGGAATTACGAGTCTTGCATTCCATTTGCATAGGTACTTGTAGTCTCTCCTGGGCAGCTTTCTCAACTGCTACTCTATAACACAAGGTAGGCCTTGTGTTTGCACTCTTTGCCTGCCACAAAAGTACCGCCTAGAGAGTGTGTTCTTTGGCTGATGATGAGATAGACTAATTACATACTCTGAAAATAGTTTACTAATTGTACATGGAAGGAAATATACTAGAAGCGATAAATGTAAAAATGATAATTACTAGATATCTTGTTGCTTTGAGCAGCTTGATATGGTAAGTGAGTTACAACGAAGAAGGCCTTTGCCAGGGGTGGACGGACCTAAGCACTGCTTGACATGACCCAGCCGACGGCTACACCAAATCGGCAGCCGAATTAGACTCATTCGTGTCGGACTAATTTGTCTTTGAATGGGATTCTCCAGGTCTCACACTCTTTTCTTCCTCGACGGCGGGAATTGGCTGGTTGGATGATATCTTGCTCGGTGCTTTGAATGGTAACCGAGACTTTTACGTCATGATGGCCCTGACTACAGATTCAGCTGACGCATGTGACGCATGAAAGCAGTGTAAACTTTAGAAATCCATTCAGTACTTGTGTACATTATCATCATCATCATCATCATCTCTCTAGGACAGCTCAAATCTTCTTCGTCCCTGCTCGTCACGACCCAACTCAGCGACTGCCCGACCATCACTCCTCCACACATGGCGCACATCTCCCCCCGGCATCACAACAACAAGCTTCTTCCAGGGAGCAACGAATCCAGAGCTCTCGTCTCTCGTAAACCAAACACCAACATCTTCACTCGTTGCTTTGTACGCAAAAGTGTACGAGGAAATCTTATTCTTTGCCACTGCCGAAACGCCGTCGTCTTCGTGCCACGTAGTCTCATACCACTTGTCGCTGCCGCCCTTTTGCGGTGGAAAAATCTCAACAGCGCGGTAGTCATCGAGCGGCAGATTGGCAACATTTTCCTTTTCGCCGGGAGAAAGCACTTGCACGTCGTGACCGATAGGAATCGCCGCGCCAACCTTGGCGATGACGGCAATGCCTGCTCCATGCCACTCGGCATCAATGGTAACCCACTGACCAGCCTCGAGATGCTGATACGGCGCATTCATATTCACGTAGCCCTCATCGTCATCGCTACCCCTGGGAAGGTATATCTCGACTTGTGTCGCACCTGGCTCAAACACACCCCCTATAACAATGGAGTCGCCGAACCAGTACTGCGTCTCTCCGTCGGTCAGCGGCTTCCTCCACACCACTGGATCGCTCTCGTATCCCCATCCCATCCACCGCTGCGGCGGCGTCGCCTCGCGGTGGCTATCAATCATGGACGAGTAAATATACGGCATCAGTGCGTAGCGACGCTTAATTGTCTTGCGAACGAGGTGCGTGATGGCCGGGTGCATCCACGGCTCAATCACGTCGCCCACGTTATTCTCGCTAAAAGTTTTGAAGCAGTTGATGGCAAAGCGCGGCGAGTAGATGCCCAGCTGCACCCAGCGGAGCAGCAGCTCCGGTGAAGGCTGGGGGCCCTCAAAGCCACCAATGTCGTGGCCGTAGCAGTGAAGCAGCGAAACGCCCGCGTTCAGACCGAGAGCGGTAGATCCTTTCATGCTCTCCCAGCTGGTCGTGTTATCGCCGCTCCAAGAGCTGCAGGCGTATCGCATAGTTCCCGCTGTCGCGCTGCGCGTCAGAACAAAAGGCCGGTTCTCCGGGTCAGCGTCGACCAGAGCGTCGTGCGACGCCTGACCATGGAGCTCAGTGTGCAGGTTTCTGCCCCAAATGCCAATCTGCGGTCGACTCTGAAGTTCCTTGGGAATATCTAGAGATGGCAAGTTGAGGGCACACTCCCAATTGTCGTCAGTGACCACATATTCGTTGTTGTCATTCCAGATGCAGTCAATGCCCTCTTCACGAAGCTTCTTCACGCCATTGTACCACCACTTAAATCCAGCCTCGGAAGTAAAGTCAATGTGTCCTCCCTCGTCACTCTCGCCACCGCCTGCACTCCAGAGACGCGCAACAGCAGGCTGCTTGGTGTTGGGGTCCGTGAAGAAGGCGTTGGCAGCCTTGAGCGTCTCATACTCTGGGTGGCTGCCCAGTACGTATGGTTTCACGTTGGCAATCAGTCGCATGCCGAGCTTATGATACTCCCAAATCCAACCTTGAGGATCTGCAAAGCGGTGGCGGTTCCACGTAAAGACGTTGCGAGTCTTGGGCGGCTTTTCGGCCACGGTGTATCCGGAAGACATTTGATATGCGGAGCAGGGAATGTCGTGCTGCTTCATTTTGTGGGCAAGCTCGAGGAGTGCCTCGGAAGCAGGCGGTTCGTCTAGCATAGAGTACTTCATGCCGCCGGAAAGGTAGCCAAATGCCCATCGAGGAACCAAGAGAGGGAAGCCAACGAGCTCGGCATAGGTTCGTACAATGTCCTTTAGAGTCCTGCCCACTATAGTGTACTCTTCCAGTCCGCCGTAGTCTTGGCGAAAGACCTTGTATCGTCCCCACATACCGTCCATTTCGGAGCCGATAGAGTAGAGTCCTCGGGTGTGGGTGGTCGAAAAGGTAGCGACACAACCATTCGGCGTCGCGTTGATGAGTAGTGGGATATTCTTGTACAGAGGGTCGGTGCGGTAGACGTCGTATCCAAAACTGTCAGTTGCCGACATTTCGAATTTGCGTCCAGACAGATCCATAGGGGCGGCTTTCTCTCCCAGGCCGACATGAAGCGTGCCACGGTTATAGCGTGTGTAATGAGCTACACCTGGCCCATCGACGACATATCCGCGAAAGGGCAGGTCCTGAAGAATAGGGCTGTCTCTGCTCTCCGTATATGCTATGGAGAGAAGCGGTGACGATTGTGTCCAGTCCAGCTTGACGAGTACGTCGCCAATCTCAATCTCCTTTGTCGTCTCGGACGGCGATGCGACGGACAGCTTGACCTCATCTAGCTCCGCCTTGATGGGCCGCGCGCTAGGATGAGGAGGTAGAGGGTGCGAATTTGATGTGAATCTGGTTCGAAAGACATTGCGGCGAAGAGTCTCAAATGAAAATTGAAACGCATCTGCGGAACCACTGCCGCTCAACAAAAGCACTCGTGGCTCCTGTGCTCCAGCCGTGTTAGTCGCCGCCGCTGTCCACCCGGACAAGACTCGTTCCTGTTGTTGCGGCATCGTGTGGTAGAGAATGGAAACCGCAGCACTGACTGAGCCTTGAACTTTCCACACCAGAGCGACAGAGTCACTTTATAGCTCAACCCAGATAGCTTGCTGTATCCGCCTAGGTCCACAAGCGACGCAGCCATGATGCTACCACAACGACGAAAGACCCCCACACACTAGACACCACGGCCGAGGCCCTCATTTGCAGCACTAGACAGCATCTTTTGCGCTGTTGCGGGGAGCAAATGAATTCCATTCATCACCCCCACGAGGTGCTGCGCGAGCGGAGAATTGTCCCGACCGCCGACCGGAGAAAGCTCCCGAACACGGACGTCCCACGCCATGGCCAATTGCCGACCCCCATAGTTTTGCCTTTTCTTCCCCACGGGGAACCCTCATCCCAAGGTGAGGAAGCGCCGATTGTTCTTTACAAAACCGTTGGGGAGGGTAGCGTTAGCGGGGACGACTCAGCTGTCTATATAATTACCGCTGCATCCCCGAACAAGTTTCGTGGGCTCTTCATCCCATCTCGGGAACCCCGTGCTCTTACAGGACGTCTCAATACACGTACAAGCAGCTGCGCTTTCACTTACACACACATCAATATGCACGCCCAAGGTAAAGACACAGCCGACGTCGCTCACCTGGAGGCCGGTCCCAGCGACGTAGAGGCAAGCAAGATGGTCGCTCGTGGTCAAGACAAGGCAGCGCTGTTTCTACAACAAGCCGGGCACCAAGTCATCGTCACGCCCCAGGACGACAAGCGCGTCCTTCACAAAATCGACCTGCGACTGCTTCCCATCATCCTCTTTGTCTACTGTCTGCAGTCTCTTGACAAGACCACACTGTCCTACGCCTCGGTCTTTGGCCTCATCAAAGACACCAATCTAGCCGGAGCCGAGTTCTCGTGGCTCGGGTCAGTCGTCTACGTCGCGCAGCTCGTCTTCCAGCCCGTCGTAGCCTATAGCCTCGTCAAATTCCCGCTTGGCAAGTTCATCTCCGTCATGGTCTTTTGCTGGGGCGCGGTGCTGTGCGGCATGACGGGCGCAAGGGACTTTGGTGGTTTGATGGCGGCGAGACTGCTCCTCGGCGCCTTTGAGGCATCAGTGGGTAAGCTAGACGCCGGCCGCCGGCCGCCGGCCTCGGGGGTCTACCGCTTCCACTCACAGCCTAACATGGAGCAGCGCCGACGTTTGTTGCCGTGGTGCAGATGTGGTATCGCCGTCGCGAGCAAACTACTCGTAATGCCGCCTGGTACGCTATGCTCGGCATGGTCAACATGGTGAGTCCATTGTAAATTGCTTCGCCACGCCATACGTCTGTCATACTAACTTTCTCATAGCTTGGTAGTCTGTTGACGTACGGGCTTGGCCATATCGACTCGCACCTCCACTCTTATCAAATCATCTTTCTCTTCTGCGGATGTATTACGGTTGCATTCTCCATCGTCATCTTCTTCCTCATGCCTGATTCGCCCATGGAGGCAAAGTTTCTCAAATACGAGGAAAAGCTCGTCGCAATTGAGCGACTTCGTATGAACCAGATGGGCATCGGCTCGGGCGTCTGGAAGTGGGACCATGTCCTGGAAGCTTTTCTCGACTTGAAGACATATCTCTGGTTCTTCCTAATGCTCGTCATCTCGTAAGCCACTCGCCGTTGCTCTCGCATCCACTCTCTAACATGCATCCAGAATCCCGAGTGGAGGCATATCAACGTTTGGGCCCCTCATTATTGAATCCTTTGGATTTGACAAATTCACCACCATCCTGTTCAACATTCCCTTTGGTGCCGTCCAAATAATTGCGACACTCGGCGGTGCATGGCTCTCCGACCGCATCGGCATCAAGTCCATAGTCTTGCTTCTTCTCTGCCTCCCTCCCATCGCCGGCTGTGCCCTTCTTCTCGTCGTCGGCCGCGCACCCAGCAACCGCGCCGTCTTGCTTGTCGGGTACTACATCCTCTCCGTGTATCCCGGCATCTCGCCGCTCATCTACTCGTGGTCCGGGCAAAACACGGGCGGCGACACCAAGCGCAAAGTCACCACCGCGATGCTCTTCATCGGCGCCAGCGTGGGAAACATTATCGGCCCGCTCTTGTTCAGACCGAGCGAGAAGCCTCGGTACACAAGAGGTTTGCGCGTCAACCTGGCCCTCTTCATTGTCTTGGTCGCGCTCATCGCCGCGGGCATGCTTCTCATTCGCATTCTCAACAGGCGACAGGCAAAGCGAAGAGTGGCTTTGAACAAGTCCGAGCACATTACTGACAGGAGCATGATGGGCCATAGCCAGGCTGACGATCCCAACGAAGCGCTCAACCACATGGAGGAGAATGTCGGCGAGCATGCATTTGAGGATGTCACAGATTTAAAGAATGAAGATTTCATCTATGTTTATTAGCTTTTTCACAACCTGATACTCAGCCTCGATACATTATTATCGTGTACTTGCATACTTCTGTCTGTTTTTGCTCTCTAGTTCGCCGTAGCCTCAAGGGTCGGCATCGGTATCGGGCCACCAGGAGACTCTTCACTTCGCGCTGTCAACACTTCCACGCCATCATCTGTCACGAGGAGAGTGTGCTCTGTAGCGAGTTAGCAGTGCCCCGTCACACGATTCACAACCTCTTCTTACCGAACTGAGCAGTCCGCTTGCCGTCGACGGTTGCATTTGTCCACTTGTCCGGCCAATACATCTCTTTTGGTTTTCCCAGGGCCAGAATGGGCTCAATTGTAAAAGTCATACCGGCTTTACATACACCAACTGCTTTGTTCTTGGCATAGTGAGGGATCCACGGGGGAGGGTGGAAATTCGTGTTGATGCCATGACCACCCCAGGTGGACACTACGCTGCATCCTCGCTCATTGGCCATTTTCTCAATCACCTCGCCGAACTGCCGGATGGGCGTGCCCGGCTTGACAATCTTGATGGCGGCGTCCAGACACTCACGGGTTGTCTCGACGAGGCGCACATTGTCTGGATCGGCTTTTGCTTTGTCGCCGACATAGTATGTTTCGTTTAAATCTGCGTGGTAACCCTCATGATAGATGGAAATGTCGAGATTGAGAATGTCGCTGTCCAACAAGACTCTCTGGTCTGGGATCCCGTGGCAGACAATCTCGTTGGGAGAGGTGCAAAGTGACTTGGGAAAGTTTCTGTAGTTGAGTGTAGAGGGATACGACTCGAGAAAGTTAGTATGAACTCATAAAGACACAATTCGTGGAAACCCCTTACATTTCTGTCGAGGCATGCCTTGTGGCAGACGTCGTCCAAGTAGTCTGTCGTGACGCCCGGTCCTACCTCTGCAGCAACAATATCCAAGACTTGTCGGGAAAGTTTGCAGGCCTTTCTCATTGCCTGCTGTGCGGCACTATCCAGAATATCTACTTTGGTCCTATTGAGCATGCGCTCGCTCGCGGGCACGCCGGTATCTGCATAGTCTGGCTGCTGAATAGACTTGGGGACGGTGCGTCTCGGCGAGAGGGGATAAATGGGTCGTACCGAGCCGGTGAAAGGGAACGAAGGAAAAGGGTTGTATACGCTCCCGGCTACTATTGCCATTAGTCGGGAATTTTCACTGTCTGAGGGAGGGCGTAGCACTGACAAGCTCTCGTGACTTGTTGGGCCGACTTGTGCAGGGCTTTGTGCGTATTCTACCAGTGGCGCAGTGGCGTCAGCAGATATGAAGCCAACGTCGTTTTAATGGCCAACTTGGATCATCTTACCCAATTGTTTTTGAAACAGTCTTGCGAGCAAAAGAAGCTGTCCTTGATGCTGAGCTTCAGGCACGTTGGGCACTGAAGGGTGGTGGCGCCATTGGCACAGCCCTTGCACTTGATGCCAGGGCGAACCGTTTGCGCAGTCTCGGCCATGGAGCGTTTTCGGCTGAAAGATGGGAGTCTTTGGTCAACACGACAGTCTTGATTCACTACACCTCGTCACTTGTTTACTTTGCTCTTGTCAGAAACCAAGTGTGCTCAGTGGAGAATTTCGTGCTCACGTACATTGTGGCGTAGAATGGCAGGATCGACCCGCCCAGACTGGGATTCGCATGACAGCAGAATTTCGAGTACACGGGCCAAGGAAAAGAAAATTATCGTCGGGACATTGATAGTGGCCTGCGTGAGCTTCGTTTATTGTTTCTCCTTTCTTTCAAAAAGGAGGTAACAAACTGTGGCAGCTTTTCAACTTTGCGGCCGTTAACGTCTTGGTGATTCGCCTTCATAAGGAACAAGTCAAAGTGCAAAGAGACTTAAACACCATTTCCTAATCAAATCTTGCGCGTGAGATACTCAACGCGAGGTCTGAGAAGATGGGGAAATGAGAACAGAATCTCCCGTTAAAGCTACATCGGCCGCACCGGACGGATCCGGGGCAAACAGGCGGGAGACGCAGGAATTCCCATCATGGACGTACGGCATCGGGGGCGGGCCAGGAGGTGTAGAAACGATGTGCTCTGGTAACACGAAGCCACCTCCCGGTCTATTGAGATTATTGAGCAGAATGTGGGATGTCAAGGGAAGAGAATGTTGGTGTTGGAAGCTCAAGATGGTCGGTTGCGATACGTATCGTCAAGAATCGTGGTGTTGTTGCTGATGGTTGATTGAGGCTATCTAGGTAGGTGCCTCAGGTCACCTAAGGATTAGGAAATACAGAATAGTGGGGCTTCTCCGATTTGAACCAATGAAAGCCCAGCAGCCGAGGGAGCTGAAGAGGACGCAACAATTCGACCTCCCCCCCTCCCGCCTTGCACACTTGACATATCTCATCGATTGCTGCGCCTACTCCTCGATAGTATAGATGAACGAGTGACTAGTACCTTCGGAATGATGAAAGTCCTTCTCAGTGGCTTTAGCACCGCCAATCAGCCAAGCGAACCACACAGGGTAGTACGACCCGTCCACGACGCCGGAGCGCTCCTCTGCGAAATCATTCTTCATTAATCTCTTGTCATGCGTCATTTGTTGCTTTGCGCCCATGCTGCGCCCTTGGAAAACGCCAAAAAAAAAAAAAAAAAAAAAAAAAAAAAAAAAAAAAAAAAAAAAAAAAAAAAAAAAAAACTTACGCAGGTAGCCAATGACTGTGCTGCACGCTTGCTCGGCCTTGCACTGCTTGACGGCCTCGGCGCGAAACGTCTCCTCGTCGTACCAAGTTTTGAAGCTCCCAATTACACGCAGAGCGCGCTGCGGATACAGGCTCTGGCTCGGATTGTAGTCGTGCGGGCCGGGGAGGGAGAGCTCGACAAGAGTCTTGCCCCGTGGCACCGCGAGGACGCCGGCGGCGAGAGCGACAAGGG
This sequence comes from Beauveria scarabaeidicola, assembly GCA_037289395.1. Lineage (NCBI taxonomy): Eukaryota > Fungi > Ascomycota > Sordariomycetes > Hypocreales > Cordycipitaceae > Beauveria > Beauveria scarabaeidicola. Next base: position 12,723 of record JAEIJG010000231.1, on the reverse strand, counting down.
CGGCAGTCTTCATCTTGGCTAACGCTTGAAATGCCTTGGTGTTTATAGTATCGGGACAGATTTGGATATTCTCAAGTAGTCTGTATATAACTGTAATAGATGAGTCTTTTGCACAAGGCGTAGCCGTTCTTTATGTATCCAGGACCGGTTACCGTGCAACCATCAATCACTCTTCATCATCTCGCCACGCGCACGAATGATGCTGAGTCGTTTATTTTTAGATTCCTCATTTGTAACCTTTTCTGCCATTCGTTCACCTTTTTCGCTTTTTCGCTCCGACTTTGCCGAATACTCTCTCCACCCTTACGACGAGCAATGCCGTTGAATATTGCAGCCTGTCATGCAGCCACTCAGCGCAGCTTCGTAACTCCTTTAACAACATTTTCATCATACAGATAATTCTCGAAATCCAAGCATCTATGTCATGCACAGCCGCTTTAATGTATGATTAACTCTAATGTCGCTATTTAGGCCTGTGAATAGCTGCTCTTCGTGCAAGTTTGACATGTCCGTACGCCGACCACTAGGACCAGACATTACTCGGACAGCAAGACTTCTAGATGAAGAGAGTAATGAAATATAAAATTATAGGTTCGGTAAAAACTAACTCCCAAGAATCAAATTGGTTATTCTTTGCTTCGCTTTCTTCAAGTTTAGTTCGTGTTTCTCCCAAGCTTCCCTTGTCTTCTCGTTGTCCCTGTCTTTGTTGCATTTGTATTTACTCATTACTCGCAGCCTGTTTAGCCATTCATTGTGGCTGTGATCTCTGTGTGGTATTAAAAATAGCTTACATATAATAGCACTCTACCATTCGCCAGCTCAATACGAGCCTGGCTATGCATCAAGCATGCGTGAGACCTCGCTGCGTCCGAGGTGGCGATTGGCGAATTCCGCGTCATGATGCTTTCCTTTTCAGTCTTGACTAGAAATAATTGACATTTTGTTTATGAGCTATGGCTAAGAATTCTAATTATGCTCCTTGCAGTCTCGCCATCAACCGCGTCAACACCTTTGCTTCCCACTCCATAGCCCTACATAATTTTGGACAAGGCTGCCGGCCGTCATCATTTTATCGCCCGATCGGGTCTCGTCAATTGCCCATGCATATTCCTCGGGCTATAGCTAGAGCCCGCTCACAGAGTCGAGTTGTAAGGCTGAGCGCCACTCGCATCAGGCTTGGGCTGGCAGGTCCTGAACCCATTCACCAAGCCCGTCCTCTGGTCCCTCGTCACCCCATAGCACTGATACGCGCCATTCATCGGACGCAGCACCGCAATCTTGTCGCACACTGAGACGTAGTCTCCGAAAAAGGGGTGAGCGCGCGCGTCATCCGCGCCCTCGCCGCCGACGCTGGTGACGCCGTGTCCCAGCGTGGTGCCCCAGAGGCCTCCGACCTGGACTGTGTGGGCAAACGGGCTGCTGTCCACCTCGAGCAGGATGGAGTAGACGTCTCCCGTGTACATGATGGGGTCCACGGTGAGGTGCACCGGAAAATACCACACAACTCCGTCAAACGAGACGGGGTGCCAGGCTGTGACGAGGACCTCGCCAAGCCTACAGAGCACCTCGTTCTCGACAAATGTGCGCAGCACACCCACGACGAGGCGCGGGCCGGCGAGCGTTTGAATGGTATTGCCGGAGCGGAGGTTCTGAACCTCGGCGGTCGCTCCCGATTCGAGCGCCAAGGGCGTGCCGTGCGCAAAGCAGGCCGCATTCTGCGAGGCACCGGGTGTCATGGCGGTCGCTTGGCTGTCGCCGTCGTCGTCGTGTTCGTTTTGGCCGTTTGGGGTCCAGTCCATGGCGTCGAAAGATTTTGCCTGTCCACGCAGGGTCGACATGGCACTATCGAGGACTTGGGTCGGATTTTGCTTGGTCGACGCGGCGTCGCCTCCATGCCCTGGTTTGGTGACATTGTGCATGTGACTGGTTGCATTATTGTACACCCTCGCGTCACGGTGCGCCGTGGGACAGGCACCACTGCGAATCACCGTGGCCGCCGGTTTTGGCCGTGGCATAGTATTGTACGCCCGTGTCAGACGCTGGCGGCAAGAATTGAACAATCGGCTATTTACGCCGTATTGCAGCGGCCCGGCATCTTGAAACGAGCTGCAAACCTGTCGCACATGGGCTGATAACAGACCGGCCAGATAGGGTTTACCCCAACTCTCGTAATGCTCGTCACTGCCAAGTGCAGTTGCGACTTGTGGCATTGCGCCGTCCAAATCCTTCATCAGAGACCGGTTGAGCTCATCATTGTATTGGCGGGCGGGAATCTCTTCAACTAGGCTGGCGAAATTTTCCCGTCTGGTTTCCAAGTCTACCAATGGGATACGCATGTCACCATTTGCTTCTGCGCCGAGGAGCCCGGCCAAGAATGAGCATATATAGCCCCGTGATGCATGGTAGGCGAGTTCACCTTCTGGCAATCGTGACTTGTCTGCCAAGCATATTTTTGTCTTTTCAGACTTGGCTATTCCAAGCCCTTCCAAGACTGGCCTCAGGGTTACCGTGGCATCAACATATTGTACTAGAGCACTCGCGCCTTCGTACGGAGCTGGTTGGACTTTGAGCACAATGTCGCGGGACTGTCCATATTGTATATTTCCCAGATACAAGGCGAGAGATCCGTCATCGGTGACATCTCTCCTCTGCCTCAGGGCGTCGTAAATGATGATATTCGTGGTACAAGTTACCCGTAGCGTCGCGCGAGTGGCATATGTCGATCGCAGATTTGCCATGGTGTGCACAAACAATGTATGCATCATGGACAGATTGGAAACAAAACAATAAGTTCCATCACCAATGCTAGCAATGGAAGCCATCAAACTTGAGTCGGTTTTGGGTCCAAGGCCAAACGTGTGGATGGAGGGTTTGAATGGCATGCGTGCGCGCAGAGCGCTAGTAAAGCCGCACGAGGGATAACTGGGTTCAAGGTTGTTAGTAGTCGAGAATGAAATCACCAGGATTCTTCTTACGTGCAGGTCGTCACTCCATCCGACAAGAGCATAATAGCAGGGACCTGGTCGGTCCTGTCTGTCTCCTCAAACATGTCCAGTGCCATCTCAACACCCGCCCAGATATTCGTCCCACGCTGCGTTGTCAGGTTTCGTAAAGTACGCTCGGCAGCATTCTTGTTCTGCAGGCTCATTTTTTTGATGGGGTATAATGTCAGTGCCTTTTCATAGAATATCACGATACCAAGGGAATCTTGGTCATCCATGGTTTTCACAATGGCCAGTGCGCAATGCTTGATAAGATTCAGTATAGTAAGTTGAGAAGATGTGGTAGATATTTTGGTTAGACCTTCAAGTGCATAGTCATCCATGCTGCTCGAAACATCTATCACCAGCACAATACTGCAGCCGACTTGACGTACGTCTCGGGGTGCAGGTGGCGGTTGGATCTTGGCCACAACAATGCCGTACTGCGGAATAGGATGTAGACTCAGCTTCATATTAGTCAACTTGTTCGATTTCGGGTGATTTTCCATGGGCACGTCCATATTGAAGGCGCAATAAGATGGGTGCCGGCACCGAAAGCCCTTTCAGTCCAAGAATAAGAGTCGTGCTTTCCTTAGTCTGAGGAGGTTGCATTCCGTTTGAGAAGCGTCCAACCTTGGTCATGGATAATGAGTAGGTTAGAAAAGGAGCAATATGTTTGCTGGTTTAGAGTCGGCGTTTACCTCATGTAACACGGTTTCAGCAGCAGCCTGACAAGTTAGACAGCAAGCTGCCGGCGGAGAGAAAGGCCGACTCAAGCGGCAAAGTGATTCGCAAATGGAGGAAAAGAAGGCAAATGAAAACAAAAAGTAGTAATGAAACGGATCAAGGTAGGAGAGAATACAGGATAGATGATAAATCGCAATGGGGTAATAAAGTATAAGTACCGTGGCGTCTTTTCTGTCACCCACTTTCAGAGGCTGGTTAATGTACGAGTGGAATCAAGCTGCCGGATCGTACTACGACGCTATGCAAGCGGTGAATGTTTACTTGAGAAATGAGTTTGATCTACCTGGAAACCGAGAAATAGCTCCATCAGCTTCCTGAATAGGCAATGTTATCTTCTCTTGGTGAGTGATTGCCCAACTGTGCTGCTGCGAGTCTCGTGCCTGCCTTGTCGCGCTGTTAGCGCGCCGTGCAGAGTGGTGCAGATTTAGGAAACAATGTTGGGCTTCCCTCTCTTATGGCATCATCAGCTACGCATCACATTACACGAGAAGGAAAGTGCACAGTTTCTCCTCTTAGTCACCGACTTGTACGTTGCCGACTTACATGCTCATGGCGCGCGACTGCAGGGTAGCTAGAGGAAGCCGCCGTCTTCCCAACGCTGGCGCTTAACAAGTACGCTTACGAAAAAGGCCTTCTGTAAAGATCCCACATGGAATCTAGACACAAACTACTCTCCAAACTTTTCGTGACGCCAGATTGCGTAGTCGCGCCTTTGCCTCGCAAGACACTGACGACGCTCGCAGGGCTGACAAGTATTGGATACTTGCAGTTGGCCCTTGTTGCTGACTCAAATTCGGTAGCTAGTACTTGACACCTGCCCCTCCGATCCACCACGGCATCGCGTGGCGGGGCGCCATCGAAATCGTCGTCATCCGACATGCTGTTTTGGCCAAAAGTTGGCCATTCACATGCAGACCTGTTTTTATACGCTGCCCATCCCTACTGACTCTTGTTTGATCTCAGAGCATGCCATTTTTCAGTTCACCTTGCATCTAGGTCATCACCACAAGTGCTATTCGACTCTGCTAGAAACCCGCCACCCCCGCACCTTACAATGACGTTGACTCCCGGTGCCGGCTCTGGCGTACCGCGAAGCTCTGCTTCTCCTTCCAACAGTTACTACGCTGTGACAGATGACGATGAGGGCGCATACGATACCATCACACATACAGAAACGGGAAAGGGCGTGAAGCTGCTATTTTCTAAAAGCAAGGTAGGCCGAAGCTGCCTGCAAACGGACTCTACGATTATACAAGCTAACAACACAACACCAAGGTCTATGTACACCCTTCGCCATCATCCAAGGACAATATACCGGGCTACATTGCATTGCTTCAGCAGAAGACGGCAATGGGCGCTGCCTCATCCAGCGACGGTTCCAGCCCCTCCGCGGCCGATCTTCTACTCGCCTGGGTCCCCGAGTCGTCTCTTGGTGACTCGGCCAGCATATACGTCAAAGTCGATCTATCCGATGGCGACTCACCACCCCGACAATCCTATCTCGTTCCCCCACCGCCTACTGTAACATCTCACAGCGGTTCTGTCGGTGCCTACTCTTTTGCGGTGCCAGTCAGTGCCATTTACTCGCTGCTAGTTCGACCACCAAGCGTCGGATGGTGGCATGGCTCCATCATCATCAACACCAAAGCTGGCGACAGCTTCCCCGCTTTGTTCTTCCATGACAATGAATGTCAAAGTACTATTCAACAAAAGAAGAGACTGACCAAGAATACATTTGATCCCTTCAGTGAAGCTGGAAAGATGTTTTGGGGCGCAGACGAAATCTTGCGCTGGCTAAGGCGATACGTCAAGATGGAAAGGTCGGCAGCAGAACCGAATATATATCTCATTGAGCCAAGCAAGGATGACTTGAATGCCTTTGGGTCAATTCCCACGACTGTCAACAAGGGTAAAGGCGCCCCAGCCAGTCGCGATGCCGAAATGGACCCATTTGTAAAATTTGTCAAAGAGACGGGCTGGAATATTATGGAAAAGTTCAGCCAGGTCACGACTTTCACACGAAGAGCCGCGCAGGATCTGGCTGAAAATCCGAATATGCCACCCCAAGTCAAGAAGCTGCTGAGAAACAGCGACGTGCAAAACTTGCAGGACGAATATGACAGCGCAAGGATATATCTGGCTCGTTGGGCCATGGGCATCGCTGAGCAAAGCGAGCGCGACAGGAAACAAAAACTGTATACGGTCAAGGATGTCCTCGAGCTGGAAGATACCGATGTTGGCGAGTTTGAACTCTTGGATGCTGCTAGTTCTTTGTCTCTCGAACAACGCCGAAAGCCAGTCACCATGACGGAGTGGAAATCCTTTTTTGATTCTGAAAATGGCAGACTTATCAAGACGACTGACGAAGTCAAGGAGCGCATCTTCCATGGCGGCCTCGACGCAGACGACGGAGTACGCAAGGAAGCCTGGCTGTTCTTACTCGGCGTCTATGACTGGTACAGCACTGCCGACGAGCGAAAGGCCCAGGTCGCATCTCTTCGTGATGCCTACTACAAGCTGAAGCATGCTTGGTGGGAGCGACTCGACGGACACGGAGGCGAAGGCGAAGCGGGTGAGTGGTGGAGAGAGCAGCGCGGCCGCATCGAAAAGGATGTACACCGCACGGATCGCCACGTCCCCATCTTCTTTGGCGAGGACACGCCTCATCCCGATCCTGACTCGCCCTTTGCCGACGTTGGCACCAATGTCCACCTGGAGCAGCTCAAGGAGATGCTCCTCACTTACAACGAGTACAACAAGGATCTCGGCTACGTGCAGGGCATGTCCGACCTTCTCGCGCCCATCTACGCCGTGGTCCAAGACGATGCCATTGCCTTTTGGGCATTCAAGGAATTCATGGGCCGCATGGAGCGCAACTTCTTGCGCGACCAGTCCGGCATGCGCGCGCAGCTGCTCGCGCTCGACCAGCTCGTCAACTTTATGGACCCCAAGCTCTGGAACCACCTGCAAAAGGCCGACAGCACCAACTTTTTCTTCTTCTTCCGCATGCTCCTGGTCTGGTACAAGCGCGAGTTTCCCTGGGCCGACATACTGAGCCTGTGGGAGCGACTGTGGACTGATTTCCTGAGCGCCGAGTTTCACATTTTCGTGTCGCTCTCCATTCTAGAAAAGCACCGCGACGTCATCATGGAGCATCTCCAAGCCTTTGACGAGGTTCTCAAGTACAGTACGTTGTCGTCTATTCTCCATCACCGCACGCCTGAAATACTGACACCACCCCATAGTCAACGAACTCTCTGGCACCATGGACCTCGACTCCACGCTCATCCGCGCCGAGGCTCTTTTCCGCAAATACCAGCGCGCTGTCGAGGCCATTGATAAAAAGGCAAACTTTCCAGCCCCGCGCCAATCTGTGGGCTCGGCTTCCGACGCCCCGAAACCTGCGGCTGCCGGTTCCAAGGGAAAAGATGCCGAGGCTACCGGCAAAGCTATTACGCCGGAACTGCGTAAGCTGCTGAGCAGAAAAGTGCAAATATTGCCCCGGGAGACGGTGGCGCAAAAGGGAGATGGCATGCCGGGCAAATAAGTTTGCTTCAATAACCCTTGCGCGTGTTCGAGGCGCCGGCGTTTGGGAGGTGGTGGTTTTGCTGTATCTATAATTGACCACGATCATGTTTACGTTTATACGTGTATACGACATCTCTGCTTATTATTCACATTTCTTCCATCACAAAAATGTGTAATATCAAGGGCTTGAGCCTTTTAGTTGCGCTACTTTACTATTTCGAACCCTGTAGCCGCTTTGCCACGTCCAGGAAATACTGCCATGCCCATTTCCAGGATCCTGTTATTCGCAGTTAGCTCCAACGAGCCAAATCGCAGGAGGAAGAAAAAGCGCATGATGAAAGAGCAAAAGCAACAACGATAACAGGAAAATCCAACCATCCGATACAGTTCCCCATCTGTGCATCCATCCATCCATACCCCCCCCAACCCATGTTTATCTGTACGCTCTCGGACCGCTAGGCAAGCCTTGTCGCTGTCCACCTGGCGATCCTCTGCCGTAGGAATCCCCTCCGCCGCCACCGCCGTAGCCCCCTCCGTTGCTATATCCTGCGCCGCCGCCACCGCCGCCGCCGCCGCCGCCACTATACTGACCACCGCCAGCACCCTGCGGCGGTGGCGCCCCGTACGCATCCTGACTTGGTGTCGCCAAGCTCGCCGACCGCGCGGCACCCCAGAGTCTCTGTTTGAGGCGATCCTGCGCCGTCGCACCACCACCGCCCGCCTGGCCGCTCACGCTTGAATAGCTACCGGAGCGCTGACCCGGCAGCGAGGGTCTCGGTACCACCTCTTCCCTGCCATTTTGATACAGCATGCCGCTGCCGCCTCCGCCTCCGCGCCCCGCACGTAAGCTCTGCGGCGCCTGCGTCGGCTGCTGGCTGGATCCGCCTCCGCTGTCCCAGAGGCTCGCCAGGCTGGTCGAGGCGGGGAGGCCGCCGGCGGTGGCGCCGCCCTGCGCCGAGTTTCCGAGACCGCCGTAGCGCGCACCGAGCTGCGGCTGGGTGTAGAGGGTCTGCGGCGGCGGCTGGGCGGCCTTGGGGTCGGCAGGTAGCCACGAGGGCCGGGGCCGGCCCTTGTCGGTGTAGTAGTTGCGGAGGACGCGGCACACGTGCGTGTCGTCCTCGGTGTCGCCGTCGGCCTCGCCAGAGAGGAGCGTGGAGCGCAGCGACGAGATTTGCGACGACGTCTTGGTGACGATGCTCGCGTACCACGACGCCATGATGAATGCTTTGTGTCTATATTTGGCACGTGAGGGCTCGTTTGGCGGCTCTACAGAGAGAGAAGGAGAGGAGCGGGAGACTCGAGGTCGTGTATAATATCGTTTCGATGTATCGGTAGTATGAATGGTCCGGAGCCGGTTATTGGTTCATCAACGTATGCAACGGAGATGCCAGAGGTAAGGCTATGGTTGCCCCCGTTGTGCACCGAGTGTCCTCGTATCGGATGGGGTGAGGGGCGAAGGCTCTTGAAAGTCGTGTTTCTTTTTTCAACAATCACGATTCGAATGATTGTAGACAGTGGTTCGAGATTCAGAAAAGGGGACTTTAAGCAACGTTGAATTCGCTGTACTGATGTCGCAACAAGTGGAGGTGGAGGTTTCAAGTAGGCCAGTGCCAGCGGACCCTTGTTGCAGCATTGATATAAGTGCTGGTGGGGAGCCAAGTTGTTGTAGCGCAGCCGTCGCTGCTTCATGACGTCGTGTCAATTAACTGGGCGGTTAAGGTTTCTTAGCTGGTATGCACGATGAAAAAAATAACCAACCTTGATTGTTTATTATTATTCACATATTGAAATACCAACAGAAATAGCAAACCATAGATACATGCCAAAAACGCCGCTTGCTACATGATGACTTTGATGCAATCCCATCTACTCCAAACTTTTGCGTGCCAAAGCAAGTCTGGCTCTCAGTAAGCCATCTGCTTGACAAATAGACAAATATACAGACATCAGATAGTAGACGTATAGTCTGTCGTGTTGAATTTATCTCGTATCGCCCATGCTCTCGTGCACTACCAGGCGAGGTCGTTTGTGAGGGTAAGCTTCTCCTTCTCCTTCTCGTCCTGGCGAGGACGCTTATTCTTCATCTTGATAACGCGGCCACGCTTTCTCTTGTTGCTCTTCTTGTCCGTCTCGTCTTCATCGCTCTCATCGTCCTCGTCCTCGTCCTCGTCCTCCTCGTCGCTCTCGAGCCAGTCTTGCAGATCGCCAAGCTCTTCCTCGCTCTCGTCTAGGTCGGACACGTACTCGACAGCCTTTTCGCCGTCCTCGACCTCGCTTTCAAGCTCCTCTTCGTCTGAGTCGATGCCCTCGTCCATGTCCTCGTCGCGGACACCGTTGCCCTCGCGCTCCATGGCATTGAGGACCTTTTTCCAGATCTCCTCGCTGACATTGAGCGGCTGCTCACCGTATGCGCCCTGGCGTAGACGCTCGAGAAGCTCGCGCTCAATGGTGCGCTCCAGCTTGGCAGCAGCCTCGGCCTTGCGCTCGCGCGCACGCTCGCGGTGCCTAATCTTAGGCGCCAGCTTCGGCACCAGCTTCTCGCCGAGACGCTCCTCCTCGGCGGCGATGCGGCGCATGCGAATCTGCACCTGCGTCAGGCGGGTGAGACGCTGCTTGCATTTGTGGGTGAGGAACTTGGGCCAGTAGATGAGGCGCTCGTCAATCTGCTCTAGGGCTTTGCTGTAGTTGTTGGATAGCTTGATGCGCTCCCACATCTTGGACGGCAGATGCGCACGTTCGACAGTCTTCATGTACAGGTAGAGTGTCTGCTTGGTCGGGTGCTGGCGGACCGTAGCATATCGAGAGTTGGCCAGCGGGCACGACTGACGGTTGCAGAGGCCGGTCACATTGTATTCGTTGCGGCAGAAGTTCTGCTCTTTTGGGGTCCTGTTGATGTTAGATTTTATTTTGCGAGCACTGATTGCAGCAACTTACTTGAGCTTAAAGGCACAAAATTGCTGGTTGATAATTTGCCAGACAATCTCGTCGGACGCCATGGTGGGCGATTTGCGAGTGTCTTTTTTTTCGGGGGGGAACGCCTTGTTGACGCTTCGGAAGGTCAAAAAGGATGATTTCGAGTTGGCCTCTGCAAATTGGAAATAACGCAATACACAGGGCGAATACTCTCAAGCTTCGTTCCTCTAATGTGCAGAACGGGAGAAAAGAAGAGGCAGGGCCGTGGGGATCAAGAAGCAGTATATTTTTTTTCTGGGCCTGCACTGGGACATTTGGAGATTTTTTTTGCCAGGCTCTGATAGGCAGGCTCTGCCTTTGGCCGGTTCTTTGGTAGTGGCGGGCGGCCCATCTCACCGCCTTCCCAAAACCAGGACCCGTTCAGTTGCTGAGCCACATGCCTCTTACTGGCGGTTGCTGTCAAGAAGACATAACATTTGAGCTGCAATCATTTCTCCTGTCTTTATAAACTCTTGACTCTGAGAACATGCCTGATACAGACTCGATATTACCAAACAAGTGACCCCAATTGCAGTATACCGTTGACACCAGCATTGGTATACTGCTCGATAGAGCATCTCGAAAGTTGGAGCCAAAATGAACAGGGCTTATTGTCATGTTATCAATCCAAATGTCAATCTATCTAATCGACTGTACTACTTACTCAAACAACTGATTAATCCAGACATTAACAAAGGCCGACTCTCAACTCCTTTTTGCCGCTTTTTGAGTGGTACCTCACCGCCTGCCTAATCCTCTGCCCCGCCACAGGTGTGGTCAGAGATAACCTATCCCAGATCCACCAAGTTAACCTATCCCAGTTTAATTCTGCTAATGTTTCCCTAATAGTAGGGCTTATACTATGACACTAAGTAGGGCTAGAAAAATTTTTTTAGCTAATAGCGTACTTTATTATTCTCTACCTCGTTTTTTTATTATTCCCTACTAATTTTTTACTAGTAGTTTTTCTTAAGATATATTCCCGCCTTTTATATAAAAAAATTTCCTCTTATATACTTACTAAAATTAAATTAGAGCTAAGTCTAAAGAAGTAATAAACTATATTTAATATAATTTTATAATATTTCTAATTTAATTCTAAAGAACCCTTATAATACTTCTAATTTAATTCTAAATAATAATATATAAATATTATAATATATATAAAATATACCTTAAAGAGAGTATATATATAAATATTATAATACTATTACTATTATATTACTATATTAAGCTAGTATATCTTAAGAATTATTTTTATATTAACTTTAAACTAATTCTATTAAGATAATCTAAAAATTATTATAATTATATTAAGTAAAGTTTATTACTATTATAAAGATAAAGATAGTATTATATACTACTATATATACCTTTAAAATTACTTTTATAATATATTAGAACTAATTCTTTACTAATACTAAAATAATTCCTTAGACCCTAAAGCTATCTATTAAGTCTATACTCTACTACTACTACCTTAAAGCTTATAAGATTATAATTAAGGACTATCCCTCTAGTCTTTATAAGTATAGCTATATAGTAAAAATTCTATATAAGTTACTTTAGAATTATTTTTAAGCTTTTATTAATATAATTCTAGGCTAGTATATAGATATCATAGCTATAAGGTAGCCACTCTAGCTCCTATACCTTCTTAAGAATAGGATACTATCTCCTACTAGGCTAGTAATTATCTTATTATACCCCCTACCTTAATTCCTTTTTAAAGTAAGAAATATTATAAAGAAACCTCTAAAATATTTCTAAGTTAATTTAAATAAGAAGCTAGTTTTTTTATACCTTATATAGTGCTAATACTAATCTCTTATTAATTTCTTATAGCTATAAGTATAGCCATTAACGATAATAATAATAACACTACTTCTAAGAGTAATAGTAGTAGTAGTAGTAAGGAGGACTTACTTATACTCTCCCTAAGTATATTATACTAATTTAATACTAAAATTAACTTAATTATAGATATAAGTTTACTTAGAATTATTTTATAACCTTTACTAATATAATTCTAGTATACTTAGAGCTATTAGGATATTAGTAATTAATATACTAATTATACTACTAAGGGTAATTATATTAGTAAGTATAGGAAATAATTCTAAAAAAACGCTAAACTAATTCTAAGTAATATACCTATCTTTAGTCTAAAATAACTCTTACTTAGTATAGGTAGCTAATTTAAAAAAGATAGAGTTAGATAATAATAATAAATCTAAATTTAAAGGTTTTAATAATTAATAATTAATAAGCTAGAATTAAATTAAAGTTAGTAAGGAATTAATTCTATACTATTTCTATAATACCTCTATAATATTTTATAAGGTAAGAAAGATATATAAGAAGAATAAAGCTATTTTATTTTTAGAATTATTTCTAAACTCCTACTAAAGTAACTATATTATAATTCTTATAGATTATATATTTTATAAAATAAAAAATTTATATTATATAAAATTTAATATAAAATTAGAATATTTTAATACTAATTCTATAT
>JAEIJG010000230.1:0-38988 GCA_037289395.1 Beauveria scarabaeidicola | reverse complement strand
GTGTGACGAATTTAGTGGGGAGCACCCTCTTTAAGAGGGTGCGATGAAGAGCCAGCTTGCCTGGCTTAGTCGCGGCCAAAGAGGGGGCGAGCACGAGTACACGTGCCACGCACCCACCGCATTCGCTATTAGGTGCTGCATAGTCAGGTGGCCACCATAGCCCTATAGCCACTTTTTTACGCACACATTCTTAGATTACACATAATTATTACTATAATACGAAAAAAGATATAAAAAATTAAGGGCATTATAGATAATTATCTAGTATTTTTATAAAATAATCTTAAAATTCCTATTATATAAGTAACTTATTAATTTAATATATTATAAAGTACTTTATACTAATAGCTTAATAGTATTAATAGCTTAAGGCTAATATATTAATATAATATAAAGCTCTTAATAATAGAAGAAGAAGTACTTTTATATATAATTAAGTATATAAATAATCTAAATTTATTAATATTAAAATTATAAATTATAAGTATAATAAACTTTCTTATTAAAGAATATACTTTTATATAAAATCCCTAACTAAACTATATTAGACTATACTAGGTAAATAACTTTATTAAACACTATAATCTTAATATCTTTTAAGGTAAAAATTAAGATTTTATAAAATTAGATATTAAATATATCTTTACTATTAAAAAATACTTTAAAAGGCTTTAGGAAGTTATTATAGAAAAGGGTATTACTACTAATAGTATTTAAAATATAGATAAGATAGGTTTTTAAATTAGGGATATATAGAATACCTATACTATAAGCCTATATAAGAAAAAGCACTTTTAAAGGTTAATTCCTATTAACTAAGAATTAGTAACTTCTATTAAAGTAATTTTAGCTAAAAGGGACTTTATTAAACTGCCTTTCCTTATAATATAAGCTAAGATATATTTAGGCCTATAGTATATAGTTAAAGAGCTCCTAGATAAGGTAATTATTATAATATTAGATAGTAGATATTTAAATAATAAGATTAACTTTAAATAGCTTTAATTCTTTAATTAATATATTAAAAATAAGAGCTCTTTAGCATAGTGCCTCTTAATTATTAATAACCACTATACCTATTATATATATAAATTCCTAATATATACTAAAGAGAATAATATTATTATTTTTAGGCTTCCTTTATATTTAATATATATTCTTTAGCCTCTTAATATAGTTATTTTTTCCCTTATAAAGTACTATTATTCTAAGGTAATTAATATATTAGTTTATAATAGCCTTAACTAATTAACTAAGTTAGAATTCCTCTTAATTATTAATAATATACGCTATTAATTATTAAAGAAAAATTCTATTAAATTAGCCTTTAAAAAAAGAGTATTGCTAGGGGCACAGTTGCATTTTGCTAGGGACACAGGAGTACGTGACGCTCCACTGGCGATTTTCAGGAGGTACCTCTATTTTTGCGTGCACGCACATATAAATATAAGTATCTTTAAAAAATAGGCTATATTTGCATTTTCTAGCTGCTGCCGCCACTAACTTATAACACCACCTTCCCCGCGCCGCCGCCGCCGCCGCCGCCGCCGCCGCCGTCAATTGAAGCTCTCAACACTCGCCAATTCGCTCAAAAAACGCATTTTCGCTGTTTTTAACGATTATGCACACATCAGAGCCAGATTAACGATTCTTCCGCGCTAATTCCTACCACAACCACAACCATAACCCCTGCCGCCGCCGCCGGCGCTGTGTAGTGTTCGTGTTGGCGCTGGCGCCGGCGCTAGCGAGGTCGCCCTAACTAGCTAGTTCGGCTTGCGTTCTTATGCGACGAACGCTTAAACAAAGCGGCCGCGTACTCTGTCGAGAAGAGCGCCTTAATTGCGGTAATAGGAGGGTTTTATGACGGTTTGATAGGTGCCGCTATTCTAGCTAGTGTTAACGAAGCTAGAATGTTAATCTTGTTAACAGGTGATAAAGGAGGGAAAAAGGGGAAAAAGGAGAAAAACATAATACTTAATTAAATTAGGTAAGTCTAAAAGAGTATATAGATTATAGTGTACGTACATATAAAAATAGAGGTACCACGCTAGTGTGGTGCTAGTGGAGTATCACGTGCTCCTGTGTCCCTAGCAAAATATAACTATGCCCCTAGTAATACTCTAAAAAAATAAGAATTTAGCTATATAAGCTAGATATTATTATTAAAGAAGTATATAAATTATATCTTAATATTAATAAAGAAGAGGTAATACTAACACTATTATCTTTATAAGCTAGCCTAGTCCTTTCTTTACTATTTTAAATACCTATAAATTTATATTTAATTAATATTAATTTTTAGTATATTAAAGGCTTAACTAAGATAATTTAGGACTTAATTCTATAAACGCCTAAGATAAGAAGGTTAATTAATAAACTTAAACACTAGGTATTATAACTATAGTATAGTATTAAGTAAATTATAGCTAGGAATTAGTAACTTAATAACTACCTTATAGCTATTAAATTAACTTAAAAAAAATCCTATAAGAAGTATAAAGTCTTAAATTATTATATAAAAATAGGCGGCGTAATAAAGGTATTAGAAGGGTAAATAATAGTTAAAGAGTATAAGGATTATAATATTAAGAAGGCGTAATATAAGGTAGCTTATACTAATACTAAGTGATAAAAAGAGGAATAAAAGATATAAAAAAAAGCTAAGAAGAGGGAAAGGGAATTACACTATAATAAGGCTATTTATAGATCTAATTAATTCTTAAATAACTATTTTATAAAATTAAATATATTATATTAAAGTTAAGGCTTTTACTGGAGGTGGCCACAGGGCTATGGTGGCCACCTGACTATGCAGCACCCAATAGCGAATGCGGTGGGTGCGTGGCACGTGTAGCAGGAATGTGATGGCGAAACTACTTGGTATCCTGGCCACATCTACTCCGTATGGAGCTACAACTATTAACTGAGTCAAGACTCAAGACGGTGCGCCGTGTTGCCACGAAAAAATATACTCGTCCGCAGAGTAGCCTTGCTGTGGTGGATTCTCGCCTTTTCTCTTCCTTGTCCATCCACAACAAAGTGGCGTCAGTCGGGACGGGGGTTGGGAGCTGACCACCAGTAGTCCAATGAGGGCTCACCACGTCGTTCTGGCACAACTGGCCATGTCCGCCACTACAACCTCAATTGGATATGATCCGGGCGGACCAGCACTGCGAAGGCCGATGGGCAAAAGCCTAGGCCGCTCTCCACTTGGCTCAAATTTTGGGCCGTCTTTCCAAGTGTGTTTTGTCGGGGGAGCGAACGACTGCCTAAAACGATTCAAAAAGTGATGGCGCGCTGTCGTGGACGAGGTTGGGAGGATTCGGATATTGACAGGGGCGTGAGCGTATACCTGGCCCGTGATGAACTGACAGCGCATTATTGCTGGGATCATTCAGCGATTGACTATGGAGTACTGGTACCCAGTACGGAGTAACAGCCTGAGGATTATCATGCTGTTGCAGCCGAAGCGAGCGTTGCTCGGATCTGCTTTGCGATTCAGGTCTCGATAACGATGCTCTTGCTTATGCACAAATGCCTGGCGGATCTACAGACGCACAAGGGCATTGTGCCTATGCCGCTACATGCATTAGATCAAAGCCTCTGCTGGTCATGACCCCCCATGCTGGACAGGCAAGTGAAGTGAGGCGGAACAGGCTGGTCATTACTGATATGCTGATGGATGGGATTGATTGTCTCGTCTATACGTACTTGCCAAGTTGCCGTCCATTCTGGGGGCGTGCCACAGAAGCTTCCTTGTGCGACGACGGCTGGGTGAAGCAGGGATTGAGTTATTAGCTTGAAAAAAGTTGTGCGTTGGCCAAGCCCGGCCGCCCGCACTGGGCTCTTTGCAAGAAACTATGGCTTGGGGCGAGGCAAGCTTATTGTTCAAGCCAAAGAGACGCAAGGCTGGAAGACCGACTACCCCACACGGAACTGATTATTATGCCCTTGCCCAACCACATGCCCCGACAAAAGGGCATCAAAGCAGAGGTAGTGAAGGGGCGGGCGGCGCAGTCGTATGCACAAACTTGATCGGAACTTGTGGCCCGGACGTTTGCTATCAGTACACTTTGGCCAATGATGGGAATATTGCATTGGGCAAGGCGAGATTCTGCGAGCGACAAGGACGGGTCCATCTGATGGCTGGATGGCAGCCCAACTAACTGGCCGTCGTTTTATAGTTGGATTGACTATAACAAGTCTGGGAGGCCGGTTCTGCAGGCGTGCTTCCGCGGGTTGCCACATGTGCAGTTTGCATACTGGAGTTGATGCAAGCAAAGCGATTCCCGTGCTACCTTGCTGGGCTGGTTCTGGCTGGGCCACTCCATCGGTGGCTTTTATGCACAAAGTATGCGCGCGCAGCTTGTGCCGGATCTCCCTTGATCGAGCAGCTGTTCTTTTGCTTTTGGGGTAAGCCCATGGTGCGCCATGTTGCTCAAGTAGACTGAACTGCAGCGGGTTACTTTTCAGCATCAACAACCATTTTCTTGATGAGTTAGCCTCACCGAGTAGCAAATATGACGTGGACCATGGAGCAAGGCGGCACGACATGGAAACGTCAGCAAGCTATCGGTCAAGTGCTGAGGCGAAGCACTTTACAGCAACTTTTCGACCAAAAGATTGTGTCAAAGCTTGATTTGATTTGCTTTCTTTTGAAATTTACGCAAGACTGCATTTTGGTTCTTTTGCTGGAGTTTGGCCATGTTTCTGACTGACTCTTGTGCCCCTGTGGTCGAAAAACTTGTTCTTTGATGTCCAGAATGTCTTATGTGAGTCGATGCAACACGCCCCCCCTCCCCGGTCGATTTGGTGCATGCCCCTCACCGCCTGTTGCAGCAGGTTCTTGTCGCACTGCGCTGCCATCTCCTTGCCGTGTGGTGAGACGTACAGTATGTTACTGCTGGCATTGTGCCCCTCTTTCCCTTGCATACCCGGATGTGCGTCGAACTAGTGGCCTTCGTCCCAAGCCAGATGGGCTGTTTTGGCGACGTGTCTGCATGTATCTGCATGTATCTATGTATCTGCATGTAGCTCTTTATGGGAGGGTGTGCAGCAGCAATGATGTAGTACTTGTGCAGAACGGTATAAAAAGAAGAGGAAACGGTGCCCATGTACAAGTGGCTGACTTTGCTGTCCAAACACACACGGGGAGGTGCCTCTCGACGCTTCGAGAAGGGGGGATTTTTTTTTTTTTTTTTTTTTTTTTTTTTTTTTTTTTTTTTTTTTTTTGCCCCAGCGCACTAGAACAAAAAAGTCTCAGGTTTGGCCCGTTTGGGCACGGCAGACGTCGAGCAAACAGGAGTTTGCTTCAAGGTGATGTGTCCCATGACAAAGATACAAGATACCTGACTCGATGTCATACAAGAGATGCTGATACATCATACGGGTCACATTTGGTGGGATTTCAGCCCTGGAGATTAAACGGATGACCACGACGCTCCGTTTCGAGGTGCAGGGTTCATGTCTCCAATGGAGGGTGGTCAATCTCATGGGCTGAGCGTCGATACACGTTGTCGGCGTCTTTTTGACGAGTTGATGATGTTGTCTAAAAAGATGGGCTTTTTCGGCCCCCAACAGTTGAAAAGAGTGAAAAGAGTGAAAAGAGTGAAAAGAGGGGGGAGGGGTGTGCACAGCGTGAGCAAAAGAGGGAAACAAGACGGGATGCAGTGCATGCATGCGTGCCGCGTGCGCCGCAGAGTTTCCTTTTGTGTCAGGTACGGACGTACGGTCTGTACGGAGCACAGTAACACCATGGGCAGAAAAAAAGAAGAGAGACATGCGTGGTGCATGTCCAAAGATCGCAGATGGGCACGCAGGTGGGGGGCTCGTTTGTACGGACAAGACCAGTTGTGCGTGCGTCTCAGCATTTAACCCGCGAGGCTCTGCTTATCCGGGTAATGCCGCGTTGCCGGTGCCTTTTTGCTTACGTAGTGGATATTCAGGACAAGAAAAAGGCGACAAGATGGTGAAGAAGAAAGCAAGTAGGAACAAAGACGAGGCAGAGAGAAAAGGGGAACAACTACTCCGTTGCACTCCGTACTGGTACAGAGTCCCGCAAGTGTGCATAGAGGCACATTAGTCTTTCCGTGCGGCAAGCCCACCAAGCCAAGCCAAGCCAAAAAAAAAAGGAATGTCACTGGTGCGTTGTTTTTTCCGGCCAGCGTCTGCATGGGATGTAACGCTGTGAGGCAAGATGACCAGCGGGCCGGGGGAAGACTCTGTAGAAACAAAGAGGTGCTTGCTGTAAAAGACGGGACTACGGGGGGTCACAGCACGTCGGAATAACGTTGCCATGTTGGAAATCTACACGCCCTCTTTGTGCTGTGCATGAACGGTCCTGCAATGAAAAAGGCCGAGGAAAGGTATAATAGGAGATAGATGAGAGTATTTGCCGAAAAGAGAAGAAGAAAAAAAAAAAAAAAAAAAAAAAAAACGTCGTCCAGACATTGCTTGGATTTTGTAGGATCTTTTGCAGTCCCCCCGTGGCGGCGGCGATAGTGGGGTGTTCCTTTGCCAGAGGTAGTTGTATGTTGTATTCCGTATGGATGACATTGGCTCCGTATGAATGGCAGGGTTGGGATCTTGTTTAGATTACGAAACAGGATGCACCCCACGTAACGATTGGTTAATATTAAGCAGTTTTATTTTCACATCTTGTAATCTGTAGATTGTCATGTAATTTCCTGCATCATCTCCGTCCTAAAAAGAGACAAGGAAAAAAAAAAAAAAAAGGTAAAAAATAAAAAAGCGCTGAAAATTGTAGAGGCTGGCTTGGCCGAGCCCATGGGGTGATGCGGCGGGCGGGCGGGTAGGCTGCAGCCCAGCCCACGGCCCCCCCATGGGCAGTTTGAGAATGGTAATGGGGATTAATTAACCAGGGCTGATTTTTTTTTTTTTTTCATTCCATCTGGGCAAAAAAAGTTGCGTACATGCAAACAACAAGGGGGCTGAACAAATAGATGGAGAGCAAAGGGGAAGAGAAAAGTCCGGGGGCCCGGGGCGGCACGGCGTGTGATGGATAGATGGACCATGGGGGCTTGACTCGTCGTCATGACAAAGGCGGGGGGGGGGGGGTTCAAGTTTTTCCAAGTCGTTGCCATGATTTTTGTTTCTTTTAGGAAACAAAAAAAAAGGTTTTATTTTAAAAGGTAAATAATTAGACTTTTTTGATTATTTTCGTCACACATCATGTACGGAGTAGAGGAGATTGATGATGGAAACAAGGTGGTGCAAGATATTTTTTGCACATCATGCAGGCATGGTGTGCATGAGCAAGGTGACGATGGTGGTGTTTTGGCTAGTATCCGTATATGCTAAAGAGAAGCCCGCTAGCGGGAAAAAGAAAATTTGAGATTTCCCACAGATGAAAACGACATGGCAGGAAAAAAAAAAGATGAAGAGAAAGAGAAAGAAGAAAAAAAAAAAAAAAAAGGCGTTGGTGAAACAGACGCTATGATGAAAGGCGCGGCGGTGGCGGCCGGGGGCGGCGCGGTCACGAGTAATGGGAAAGGGAACCTGATACAGACTCGTGAGGCGGCGCTTGGACGTACCAGTACGTGTAAATTCGTATTTAAATGTGTGTGTGTGTGTGTGTGTGTGTGTGTTTGAAGCGGGTGTGTATATGTGTGTATGTGTTTGCCAGGCAATCTTGGAGTTGAGGGCTACTTACTGTACAAAGGAGGGGCCAAGAAAAGCTCCGGACGGAATTTGAATTTGTTATTGCTTTCTCAAAAAGTGGTGTGACATTAGGAAGATGATGTCCTTTTCCCCAGCAAATAAAAAAAAAAAGTCGCGTAAAAAAAAAATGGCGACAAGAAAAGATCGATGGCTGGGGAATCATGGGGAGGGGGAGTGGGCATTGCTTTTTCCCGCTGTGGGCTTTTGTTGGCGCGCGCGGCGCATAACAACACACAGACATTTTGTCGGCCTCTCGGGCTTTGCTTACAACGAGGGTACAATTATGGTTCATCTTTGAAAAAAGCATGTACCAGTACTACTCTTTAAAAATAGCAGCACAGGACATGCAAGAGCCGATTGCTGGAGGGGAACAAGTTCCGATGGCAGGGGGGTAGCGAGACCCTAGTCTTTGTTGAGAGACAGATTTTGACAGCTATACGGATTTGAATAGATGAATTAAATTATGAGAGAAAAAAAAAAGGATGTCAACGGGAGAAGAAAAGAGGAGCTCTTTGGTAAGATGAAATTCTGCTGATTATTTAATTACAAGGCAGGGGTTTTTTAAAGGGTGGTTCGGGGGGGCCATGGTGTAAGTGATAGTCGGGGCGAGATTGCCGCACATGTCCACACCCGTTCCGGTCGGCCAAGACAAAGGGGCCAGCTGAGTCGAATAAATGGGCAGAGAGGCGTTTTGTATCCGTAATCTTTTTCAACTTTTAGAATCACGCATTTATTATCCGTACAAGGCTTGATGATGATGATGATGATGATGATGATGATGATGGTGGTGGTGGTGGGGCAACAGGATAAATGAATTGAAACACCCGAGACGGGAGGGGGGGGGTATTGATAGACTGGCCAGCCGAGATTGACTTGAGCGCCTTTTTTTACTATCAGTAAATAGTAAATACACAAAGGATATTATTATCATGGTAAATGGTGGGAAATGAACAAGCATTGTCAGACTTGACAGGCCCTCGATTGGATAGTTTGTCATTGTGGTTGTCCTTTTCTCATCCGGATGGGTGTGTTGTGTGTACGGAGTAATTATAACTGATAGTGTGTGTGTGCAGAGATTTATCCGCCCGGCTTCGGTTCCGGGCGGGAAAACGGGGGGAAGGGATCCGGGCTGATTGTTGATTTGTTGATGGAGGGGGTGTCTTTGTTTGCCATGTCAATGAATTGAAAAGGTAGAGAGTATCAAGGGTGGAGGGGTCGGCAATGATATCATGACCATTATTCGTATTATCGAAAAAAAAAACGGTTTTCTGCAACAACGGGCCGGTGCAGCCGTGACGGGGACGCCTTCTTGCTTGCTACAGAGTATGAAAAGCCTGTCCAGGGCTGGGAATGATGATGATAATCATCATCATGATGTTGTTGATGATGATGATGACTGGTACATTGATATATTGCAATTATAGCAGGCATTGTCGGCAGCTGTTATGCGTTCGCTCCGAGGGCGCATCTCGTACAGTCAGTCCCCCATTTTGACCCCTGCCGCCTCACCATTGCGGTTTCAATATTGATAATGGGAAATTGTCCATTTCTCCATACCCTTTTTATTTAATCATTGATTTCCTTTTTTTTCTTTTTTTTTTTTTCAATATCGCTCTCTCGACTTTGTCCGTTTCTGCCAACTACGAAATCCGGCCGCATCCCTCCGTGCCGCCGCCGCTAGGAGCGGGCCAGATCAAAGTTAGTTCCCTTGTTATTACAGGGGAGACTTTTGTCATGTTTGCTGGGGGGGCTTGTGCTGGGCTTGGGCTGGCTGGGCTGAGGCTCCCGCGGACAGCCCGGCCCCGGACCACATTCTCTTGTGACTTGATCAAAGACAAACAAAACAACAACAACAAAAAAAAGTGTGATACATACGCGCCGCTCTTTCTATCCCTATCGGCCCCTATCGGTCAACGTTTGCCTTTTACGTTTGAAACCCGGTGAGAAGAGCTGCATGCTCCAGCGAGATGGGGGAGGGGTGGCAAAAGCCCACACATCATGTACAGTCTTAGTCTTGCATGTACATGAACTCGGCATCTTGCAGCTGACAGGTACGCTGGAGCAATTGACAGCTACTTGTACATGTTCTGTACATTTACAGTAGCTTACTACTGGGTATGCTGCGAACCACTCTCGAGTCTTTTTTTTTCTAGGTTTTTTTTTTTTTTTTTTTTTTTTTTTTTTTTTTTTTTTTTTTTTTTTTTTTTTTTTTTTTTTGGGGGTTTTTTTTTTTTTTTTTTTTTTTTTGCTACATCTCGTGTGTGTTGCCATTTTCCCAAAAGTACCCGGAAACTAGACGTCAACAGGACGACGAATGAAAAAGGCCTTGGCCCTCCCGCCCGAAGCTTGGACTCTTTAAATTATTGACCGCAATTTGTTGCCGGCTTGACAACGTTGCTGGCTTTTTTTCCGTCTTTGTCGTGTCCTATTTCTTTTTTGGTGTAAATACTATTCACAAACCATGTCAAAGTCGTCTGAAAGAAAAGCGTGGTTGGCGGTCAGAGCCGTGCAAGTTGACGCGCTCAAGTTGACGCCTTGCTCTTGCTCAAGATGGACAGCACACACACACAACTCCATGCCGCACGACGGTTGAACAGTTGAAACATTGAACAAGGGCTTCATCTGATTCCCTCAAAATTTATCGACAGTTTTTTTTTTTTTTTTTTTTTTTTTTTTTTTTTTTTTTTTTTTTTTTTTTTTTTTTTTTTTTTTTTTTTTTTTTTTTTTTTTTCTTGTTTTTTTTTTTTTTTTTTTTTTTTTTTTTTTTTTTTTTTTTTTTTTTTTTTTTTTTTTATAAAGTGCTACTCTTAAAATATGTCTTGTCCTACAATTCGCTATTGCCTAGCGCGTCTTGTCCATAACTCTTCACCGCGTTGGCGCGACGGGGCAACCAACGACCGTGAATTTTCCCAACCTCAACCAACTCTCTTGTCTCCTGCCGCAAACCGCAATACCGTCAAGGCAGGACAAACGGAGCCGACCCCGTCGTCCACCTTGCTATGAAGCCCTACACAAACCCCCTCCCCAAGCCGCCGCCGTCCTCCCGTCCCCGGCCCTTTGACCCGTGGAACTCGTCCTCGACCGGCCACCAGCGCCGCGAGGCATCCCGCCGCGAGACCGACGGCGTCTCCGAAACCTCGTGGCGCGCGTCCCGCGCCTTGAAAATCAACCAGCAACTAACGACGCAAAGCCACATCCCACCACCACCACAACCGCTTGCGTCGCATGACCGCAAACCAACGCCGCCGCAACGACAACCAAAGAGCGTCATGGAGATGCTGATCAGGCCTGGCTCCATGAAAGAGACCATGTCGGTAGCGGCGGCGGCGGCGGCAGAGAAAGAACCCGAGGTATTAACGCGGGAAAGAGGAGAGAACGCCAGGCAGAGCCTCATCTTTGCCGGCCTGGTCGTCCACGTCAACGGCAGCACCGCGCCGCTCGTCTCGGATCACAAGCTCAAGACGCTGCTGGCCGCCCACGGCGCACGCGTGGCGCTGCATCTCGCCCGGCGGCACGTCACGCACGTTGTCCTCGGACGTCCAGCAGGCAGTATTAGCGGCGGCGGCGGCGGCGGCGGCAGCAGCAGCAACAGTGCGGCGGGATGTGGTGGCGGGCTGGCGGGCACCAAGATGGACCGCGAGATTCGGAGACGAGGCGGCAATGGTATCAAATACGTTGGCGTTGAATGGTATGTTTTCTTTTTCTTTTTCTTTATTCTTTTCTTTTATTTCCCTTTTTTTTTTTAAAGAGGGGGAAAAAAAGCATAAAAAGCAAAAATAAAAATAAGAAAATACCAGCCCATCACAACGGCCCGTCTGCATGTCTTGATGCAAACAAGTCTTGATGGAAACAGCAGCACCCATCCTCAGCTAGGGGCAAGACGTGAAAAAAAAGAAAAGAAAAAGAATAAAAGAAAAGAAAAGAAAAGGCTATAAATAACTTATACTAACATGTCTCAGGGTCCTTGAAAGCATCCGCGTCGGCAGACGCCTTCCCGAGGCGCGATTCGCAAATCTCGACATTGCCCCCCACCGACAGTCGAGCGTCTACAGCCTCTCCAAGAAGCCGGCCTGATTTATCCCCCTGCTCCTCATCTACAACAACACAAAAACAACCAAAAATCAAGGAAAAAAGATTGCTTCTGCCGTAATGGCCCCAGACAAGGATCAATGATGACGCTCCCAACCCCCCCCCCCTTGTATCTTGTATCGCTTCACCCGCCCCCCCCCTTCGACTAGCATCGAAAGTATCAGTACTCCTTGTCCCCCTTCCAGACCACACAAGTCGCCCTTGTCCGACGTCGAACAAGCATTTAGGTACACAAGAACTGGTACACAAAATGGTACACAAATGGTACACAAAAAGGTTGGCACGCCTGGCCTAGAACTCGCTTTTACCACCAAACACCCAACCATTTGGCCCCCAAATAAAGAGGCCACTATGCCATCTATACCATCACAAAGCATCTCTGTGTACTCCGTACCACCCTTTGT
This sequence comes from Beauveria scarabaeidicola, assembly GCA_037289395.1. Classification (NCBI taxonomy): domain Eukaryota; kingdom Fungi; phylum Ascomycota; class Sordariomycetes; order Hypocreales; family Cordycipitaceae; genus Beauveria; species Beauveria scarabaeidicola. The sequence goes on along the minus strand of JAEIJG010000230.1, from coordinate 26,815 downwards.
TTTTTAGCGTCATTGATTTGCCTTTCCTTGGCTACCAACCCCCCCCCCTCCCCTGGCCGCAAGACACACTTGTCACACCGTGGCGTTTCTTTTCCCTTCTTATTCTTTTTAAATAAGAACGGGCGGGAGCTAATGCGCGTGATTATACGGAGTAACGGGAGTCAATTCAAAAGGCTGTGCGTGGGATTTGCCTCGCCGTTACACACGATGGGGGAAAGGAAATGCAAGAGAGAGAGAGAGAGAGACATCAAAAAAAGGCGTCGTTGAGAGCTCTTGTAGCAAATGGGTAGATGCGCGCGGAGCCGGGAATTTGGCAACAAAGATGGGCGGTATGGAAATGATTGGATGTGGCCTTGCGGAGGGAGAAAGAGTGTTGTTGCACAGAGGGACAACACACTGCATACACCGCGTGTTGAGATTTGCCTCGTCCTTGTCCACTCCCACTTCCATCTCAAACGACGATTGAGATACAAGTACAAAAGCGGGGAAATGAATGAAATACATCATTAGAGTCATCCGTGTCGCCAATCTCATGTCTGTGCTGCCTAAATAGACGGTACACACCGACTGCCTGTATTCTTGTTGGTTCATTTTCCTTTGTGGGAGGGATTTTCAAAACTCATTCAAAGAAGCGGTATAGAAAAAAAAAAAAAAAAAACCACCTCGTGCCACAAGTGTACCTCCTACTATGCCGCCGCCTCGTTCCAAATCTCAGACAAAGTCGGCTTGTCCAAAGGCGTGGGGGGGGGCGATGCAAAGCGCACACAAGCAAAGCAACAATGGCGCGCCCTTGCTTTTGACTTGCATAATAAGCCTGCCTCTACCCCCCCGCCACAAAAATAAAATGCTGCTGTAGAACAGGACGATCAAAGTCGGAGAATACGATGTCGCGGGATGGAGATAAGAGAGAGAGGGGGGGAAGAGGGGGGGGGGGGGGTCATGTAACCGCTGCATGGGTCAACGGTGTGTGTGCGCGGTTGAATGTGAATGGGTATGCATTGGAATTCAAGGCACAACTTATTTCAAGTGATAATGTCTGGAAAAGTATAGATGTCGAGGTAGAGGGGAATTAGTAGATGCTGGCTTGATGGGGTTGGCCCTGGATCAATGTATCATTAGGTTAAACCAAATAAACCTGTTTAGACATATTGACATGTAAATTGTAAATCCTCTACCTTGCATCTCGTCCCCTCCCCTCCCCTACCTCTACAGCTTCGCCTTGGCCTCAATCGCCTTGTGCTTGTGCCCCATAATCTCAAAGTACGCCCTCACCTTTTCCCGCGCCACCTCGACCGCCGCCGCGTCCTCGACCGTGCTCGGCACCGCCACCCGCCGCTCAAACTCCCCGTGCACCGCATTCTCCGCGAGCTCGCGCAGCACCCGCCGCAGCGTCTTGCCCGACCGCGTCTTGGGGATCATGCCCCGGCCCTGGATGATGCCGCCGAGCGTCGCAATCGCGCCGACCTGCGTCCGCACCAGCGCCTGGATCTCGGCCGTCACCTTGTCGTCGGGGATTGCCGACGACGGGTGCTCCCCGGCGCACGACAGCGTGATGAATGCAAACGGCAGCTGGCCCTTGAGCGCGTCGGGGATGCCCACCACGCAGCACTCGGCGACGAGCGGGTGCGACGACACGGCTTGTTCGATGCCGCCTGTTGTTTCTCAAAAGTTAGCCCATGTTTCTTTTTCTGCGTTTGGTCGGGTTGGGGCTGCAATACCGCTCGAGAGGCGATGGGCGCTGACGTTGAGCACGTCGTCGTTGCGGCTCATGACGTGCACGTAGCCTTCATCGTCAATCATGCCCGCGTCGCCCGTGTCCATCCACTTGCCGTCGAACCTCTTGAGGTAGCTCTTGTAGAAGCGCGCCTCGTCCCCCCACAGCGTGCGAAACGCCGTCGGCGCCAGCGGCATCCCGAGCACAATGTTGCCCATGGTCCCGCGCGCCACCTCCTCGCCGTCATCATCGACGACGCGAATGTCAAAGCCCGGCATGGCCTTGCCGGCGCTGCCCGGCCGGATCGCCGGCGGCGCCGGCGCCGGCGGGTGGTGCACGGGAGGTGCGGTACTCTGGTGGTCGCGCCGCGCGGCGTGCGGCGCGAGCGCGCGGCCCGTCATCGGCGACCCGACCTCGGTCGACCACCAGTTGTCAATGACGTGCGCGCCCGACGGCGCGGCGTACTTGTCAAACAGCGCCTGGTACATGGAGATGAGGCTGGGCTCGGAGCGCTCGCCCGCGAGGAATAGCGCCTTGAGCGAGCGCAGGCCGTCGCGCTGTCCCACCTGCGCCAAGAACTTGTTGTCCGGGTCGTCGCGGCGGATGGCGCGCAGGGCGGTCGGCGCGGTAAACAGCGCATTCACCTTGTACTCCTCGACGACGCGCCAAAACGACGACGCGTCCGGCGTCCCGACCGGCTTGCCCTCGTAGAGCACCGTCGCAGCGCCCGCCAGCAGCGGCGCGTAAACAATGTACGAGTGGCCCACGACCCAGCCGATATCCGACGCCGTGCAGATGACGTCCCCGGGGCCGTGGATGCCAAACAGGTAGCCGATGGAGAGATCCAGCCCGACGGCGTGCCCCGCCGCGTCGCGGCGCACGCCCTTGGGCGCGCCCGTCGTGCCGGACGTGTGAATCACGTACACGGCATCGCCGCTGCCCACCGGCACGCAGTCGGCCCTGACGCCGCGGTCTTTTGCGCTGCGCACCCACTTCTGCCACGACGACTGGCGGATGCGGTCCGTCTTGCCCCAGCGCAGCTCCTCGCGCTGCCAGATGATGGTGCGGCGGGGCTTGTGCGCGGCGAGGCGGATGGCTTCTTCCACGAGCGGCCGGTAGGGGATCGGGGGCTTGGCGCCGTCGATGCCGCACGAGGCCGTCAGGAGCAGCACCGGGCGGCAGGCGTCGATGCGCTGCGCCAGGGCGTTGCCCGCGAAGCCGCCAAAGACGACCGAGTGCACGGCGCCGAGACGGTTAATCGCCAAGATGCCAATGATTGCGGCGGGAATCATGGGCACTGCGCGGGTCAGCAAAGGTCCTCCCTACGAAATCGAAATCACCACCCTTTCCCCCCCTCCCAGTCAATTAAACTCACTGTACACCATGACAACGTCGCCCTTGTTCACGCCTTCCTGGCGCAGCGCGCCCGCCAGCGTCTCGACTTCTTGGAGAAGCTGGCTGTAGGTATACCGCGTCTTGGTCTTTGTGACGGGGCTGTCGTAGTAAATGGCCACATTGTCGCCGCGGCCCGCCAGCACGTGCCGGTCGACGCAGTTGTAGCAGGTCGACAGCTCGCCACCGGGGAACCACTCCCACGAGGCGTGCGCCGTGCCGTCGGCGAGCGTCTTGTCGAGGGCGCGCAGCGTGGCGTCGGGCTGCCTGTGCCAGTGCAAGCGCGCGGCCTGGCGGGCCCAAAAGACCTCGGGCTGCCGCAGGCTCTCCTGGAGCATCTCGTCCTGGACGTGCATTGCTCCTGCGTGGGCGGGCGTCGGCAGTCCCGTGCCTCTTTAGCGGAGGTCTGGTGTTGGCGCGGCTGGGTAGCTTAGTGTGTCGAAGATGAAGGGTCAAGGGAAGAGGGATATGAGTGAAAAGGGAGACGGACGTGATTGTCGATACACTGGGAAATGATGAATGCTGGGGTTATATCGGAAAGCTCGTGTGGGGGCTCGGCACATGGTCGCAGCCAATGAGGGCGTCCCGGTTCGATTTGCGCGGCTATCATGGAGAGCTAGCCGGTAGGCATCTCCGCTTCTCCAGATGGGCTTCCGTTTCCCCGGACGGAGGGTATCGGGGATGGGGGAGTGCAAGACTTGATTTTGTCATTCAATCAATTGACAGAGTGATCAATCTATGAATGTCTTTTGCTAGTGACGTGGTTCATTGGTCAATTGTCGCCGGAGGCGGTAGAGATGGTTGTTTTGGGCTACATTGGATGCTGGTTACAATACAGAAGTGATTGGGGTCGTTTTTGCAATATTGGAGATTTCCTTGCTTCCGATATTCCACGGCTGTTTTGTTCTGCCCCTTGACTGGTTCTCTGGTGCGTTATAGCGTGGCAGGGTATAATGAGTTGCGGGCCTCTTGTTGTCAGTATCAAGTAAACCCGGCTGGCGGTAGCCGTGCAGAATGACGCCCACGGAAGAGGTCTGAAAGAGCAGTAAGACAAAAACATGACAACTAACCAGGACATACGCTCCAAAGCTACAATGCTTCAAATTCCGTCGAGACACTTACGAGCACCGTATAAATCTGGTGATGAAAAATATCAGGCTCATCTATAGGGTAAGAAAATGATTCCGCCGTATTGGCTCTACATCCCAGCTGCTAAACACATGTCCTTGTAGCATCTTTACTTTTCAATAAAGAAATGAAGAAAGAGCCCTCACTTTTTTCGTATCGATGCCTATTATCCCAACCAAGTCAACCGCCTCACTAAAAAAAAACAGCCTCTATTTTCCCATTGCCTCAAGCACAAGCCCACAACCAATACATTATCATTCAGCTTCATTCTCCGCACTATTTGGCAAATTTAGTGGGGAGAAGAATCTTGAAAATCAAGCAGGGGTTGTTTTAACTTTTTAATTTTAATTTTTCATCCATTATTTTCAATTTTATTTCATCTTGTTCCAACTTGGGTCGTGCAGCGGTCAAATGTGTGCGACGGCCGCGTTGGCCAACCCACTATGACTTTGTAATCCTGATAATGGAGGATAAAGAGTTCATCCTGTCAGTGATTAATTTAATTTTTCAACTCTCGTGGTTGAACCTACACCAGAAGTTCTTACTCTTGAACCTAAACCTAAAATTCTTACCCCCCATCTCAAACCGTGCCGTCGGGGGCAGTCGTGGCTTGCGCCTTCACACTCCATATGTTGGTAGCAACCACACTTTATCTATGGAAGCAAGAGGCTTGCAACACTATCCTTTCCGACTCGTCATAAAACCCAACCTGATCGCAATCATGTAAATGTGCCCAACGACAAGCTTTTTGTCTGTTTGGGCACTGCTAAAATTCATCATCAGAATGTCTGACATTTTTTAAGTAGTAGGGCGCATCAAAGGCCGCCCCACAAATGTAATTTCGGGTGGTGCCCACCAAAGAGGCTTCGATTGGCTGCCCACGTTAACGTTAACGGCGGGCGCGTCGTTTGTCCTTGGGCTCTCTTTATTATTAATTGGTTGGGCTCTGTCGAGTTACGAAGTAACTAATAGTGGACAATGGAAAAAAGGGTACGTCGACGGTCCGAGATTGGGTCAAGATGGAGCCTCCCCAGACCCATCAGTCATCACAATCTGGGCGACATTGGCCGTTTCTCTATCCAGGCCGGGTCCATGACAAAAGCACGTGAAGCGAAATCGGGGTAAAAATGACTTCTAATTATAGTTGTCGAGACATAGGATGCTGCAAGAGGCACGACAGTAACCCAATTTCTCCTAGGCTAGGAAACCATTTGATTATCCCGACCACGAAATAGACCGCACACACACACACACGTCTAGGTGGCAAATCCCCTCCGAGCCGAGAAAAACAGAATATACAACTGAAGTGTCTGGAGCAAGCGTGGCCGGTATATACTCTACAGCGCCAAGACCCCAGAGCGTAATTATTATGTACCAATTCCTGTCGTATGTCCATCTTGTGGCGCCAAGTACCCATTGCTACCAACCGTAAACCAAACCCTTGACAATCACATGGTGGCCGTGGGCCCCCAACTCAAACAAATGAAACCAAAGATTTCATGTCGACGGCGATTGATTCGGTTATTCGATTTACAGAAGGGCAGCGACGAGGCCGACGAGGCCGGCAAGGGCGGGGACGGCCTTGGCAGCACCAGCGGTGGCAGGGACAGAGGCGCTGGGGGTAGGGTTGGCGGGGACGGTGCCGTTGGAGCTGGGGCCGGGGGCCGGAGCAGGAGCAGGAGGAGCGCCAGTGGGCTTGGGGCTGCAAGCTGTTAGACATTTTGTTTGTACCAATCTCCATGCTAGGTGCTTACCAGTTGTGGCAGACAACAGAAGAGGTGACAGTGACCGGACGGGTGATGGTGCAAGGGCAGTCAGAGATGGTCACAGTGGTGGGCGCGGTGACGGTGTAGGTCTTGGTGCCGTGGGTGATCTGAGTAGCCTCGGAGCAGTAGGTGACGTAGACATCAACGACCTCGGTGGTGACGGTAACGTTGGAGTGGGCAGTGGCACCAGCGGCGACGGCGAGGATGGCAGCGACGGAGAACTTCATTTTGTCGGTATTAGGTTTTTTTGGACCCGAGTGTCGAAATAAGGTTGATGTTTGATTAACGAGTGAAATTGACTAAAAAGTCAGGGTAATGGTATAGCAATGAATGAATGTGTGTGGGTGAAGAAAAGAAATCCGGGTGTGGGAGGATTGGAGGAGGGCGTTCTTTATACGGGCGGCTAGTGGTAAGCAGGGGGTGGAAGTCTGGAGGCACCAGACTGGAGGTGAGGCAGGTGTTGTTGTTATTGCTGCTGCTAGCCCAGCCAAAGAGAAGCAACTCTTGCCTGCAGGCTGCAATGGCTACGGAGTACAGAGTACAATGGCTACAATGCCTGCAAAAAAGGAGGATTGGACTGGCATTGAGGCCCGCCGGACCGCTCAGCCAACAGGGGCGCACTGGGGCAGTGGACATTGGTGGATAAGGGGTGGGTGGGTTCTCTCAGGCACGCGTGCCTTTTTACTGGCTGCCAGTTTAGATGCGCGAGATTAGGTCTTTGCCTACTGGGTGCTTGGCTTTCCGGAGCAGTTGTCCTTTGGTCCATCTTTATTAATTACTGGCATTACTGAATCTGCCTCATGATGACCTGTAATAATAAACTTATACTCCGTACTGCAGTCTGCAGATGCCAAGCTGCGAAGCGGCGGTGGAGCGCAAACTGCACACCGGCTTCGACGCCAAGATGTCTGTCTGCCAGGTTGTCATGAAAATCCATCATGCATCGCGATGAGGTCTAATACCTACCGATATCTGTTGCATGTCTGGTCTTGACAATCGAGAATTAATTCGAGCGGCTTCCGTGTCGTGTTGGGCAAATCTACTGGTAGATGCAAGAAAAATACCTACGACAAACAACCCCACTGATGCAGGAACCAGCAAAGGAGCGTCTCAGCGACCACGTCACCTGAGAACATGCAACATGTTGACAAGTCACAAGAAACAAACAAGCAACAAGGAAACAAGGCGCACAAGATTCAATTGCATCGTGGTACGGGTACTTGTACGCGCACCCGTCACCCGAAACACGACGCTCGCGGCCGAGACATGGCCTCGGGACAACCTTTTTATTACCTGCGCCTGTCTCACCAACCTTGTCATTATTATCCGCTGTAGCCTGTAAGCCTGTAAGCCTTAAAGCCTGTAATCATCCCCATGCCCTGCACACATCGCGATGCACCAAACCACCCCATCTTTTTTTTGGCAGTCAAAATCACGATATGATTTCATTTATTTGTTCTACTAAGAAAAAGCTGTTGGTCCTCTAGTTATTTGAGGACCTCCTCTGTCAGCTTCCCTCCTTCCTCTGTCAGCTTTCCTCTCTCCTCTGTCAGCTTCCCTCTCTCCATGCATCTTTCAGCATCTTCTCTCAGCCTTTCTCTCAGCCGCCAGCCATGGGCCCATGACTCGTCGCTGCACTCCCCGACTCCCTGTCCCCATCCCATGCTCACTACGGCCCTTGTTAACTTGTATCCGTATCTCGAGATTTGGAGTTCGCCACCCACCGCTCCCGGCGCTCCATCATTCCTCCACCAATACTCCGTAGACCAACCCATATTCCTGCCCCCGTCGGTCTAATTTTACCACCAGCATATCCGTAATTTCGTTTTATCGTCCTGACCCAAATCTTCAAGCCGTCAACTCGTCCTACATCACTCCAGATTCCCCCCTTTGAATCCCGTCGCCGTCTTCAATTGCCATGGCATCTGCTCCCAAACAAGGACAATGTCATCAGAAAAAAATTGATGCAAGAATCCAAGACAACTTGGTAAAGATTCAGTAGACTCTCTTTTCGCGACATCTATCCTTGGCCCAAGTAGCGCCACGCCCGCAGTGGTCACACATGTGACATAACCTGTCCGAGATCCACCACGTTAACCTATCCGAGCTAGGCTTTACCCGAACACCCAACCACTACCTGTTAATGTACTACGGAGTACTAAACCACTAACCTAACTACGGAGTAGCTTGTCACGGTATAAGCCCCACCTGGGGAAACATCTGGGAAAGCCTAGCTCAGATAGGTCAACTATCTGGGACATCTCTGACAATCAACAATTCTTAATTCTTCCCAGTTGCTATGAAGCGAAGCGCTCGACATGATTACTACACACCATGAACACTACAGACTCCAACTCGGAAATTACAGCTCAATATCCAAGCAAAAAAAAAATAAAAATAGAAAAGGACGTTGTGGCTGAGCTGGGATATGTCGCAGTTCGCGACGAACTCTTCCGAAACCTCGACCAACAAGACACGATTCGCTCCCTCGTGAGGCACCATATCAACGATGCGGAATGCACAGTGATCCCCCAAAAGCCGCCATGGATCCTCGAGGGCTTCAATATCTGCATTCCTATCGCGATCGTTTCGGGTTCAACCCATCGCAAATTGATGTTGCGCTGCTGTTTGCCATACAGGCTTGCCGTGTCCTAATATCCAGGTACCATTGATGAGAAGTTGAGGTGTGAAGTCGGAACTTATGCATAGATGCAGCGATATTACATAAATGTCCGCTTCCCCATCTCTACGGGTTTAGCTTCACCGATCACCGCTATGTAAGTTTACTTGCCTTGGAATTGCTCATGTGCTGCCGGTCTGATTGTCAGTCTAGTATTCTCATGAGAGTCATCGCCCTTGGTGCCTACGTCTTTTGCGCAAATTTCAGTCGTCTCAACCACCTTCTACATGGCGACACACTCTCCTACTACACCCTTCATCCGTCGCGTCACCGTCTACCCACGGCATACATGCTCCTCGAACACATCGGTCCCGACCTCGGACGAATACTTCGGATACCTGGCCTTCCCAATCAACTGATTTGCACCGCAGAGAACGGTTATTTCGAGGTGTAGCGCGGGCGATGCTCTCCCTTACTCGAGTCCCTCAGCCGCGAATAGGATCCTTTTAATTTCATGACGATTGCTATATTAGATTGACGAGCCGACCATTAACATATTTAATGATCAAGTTCGAGAACGACGGTACACCGAGAGCGATCTAAAGGACCAAGACATACTCGTGCACAGAGGCTTTCATGTCTAACATGATCCCATACCACGACAACCGACTTCTAATCTAGCCAGACATTGTGTCTGCTGCCGATGACTCGATCGCATGGCCGTGAGAACTCTGCTGCGAGCATTATCCTCTAAATATATCAAGAGGGAATTTCAAAATAGGCCGTTTACCTTGCAGTTCACTAATTTCCATGCCTATAATATTTTTATCGACGGGGACTAGAATGTTACTTGCTTTATCGATCTCGAATAGATCTCGGCTCTGCCCGTGGAGATGTTGGCCGTGCCCTACTGGCTCACCAGCCGCGAGTTCGACGAGCTAGGGGACAAGAAACTGCTGGAGGAATTCGACCAGGTTCGGCAACAGTTTATGCGCGTGTTCGAGGAGGAAAAAAGTATGGCAGCCAACCCTGGTACCTAATTCTCAAAAATCATGCAAGACACATGGAACTCGAAAGCATTCTGGTGTTGGCACTGTTTCAAGGCAGTGGACGGTATAACCTTGCTCGTGCGGGATCAAATCTGTCACCAGTTTGCCACGTTCTTAGCTCCCAAGATGGCGACAATGCTGTCAAAATTCTGGTGCGAAGGATCCCAGGAGATGGTCAATAGGAAAATGGATGAGCTGAAAGTTTATGAGGAAAGATTGGAGTATATATTTGAGAAACACATGCAAGGCTTGTAATACAGGCGTCTATCCTGGACTTCTTTGCCTCTTTCTCCTTTTCTGCCTCCTTTGCTTCCTCCTCTGCCTTCCGCCTCAAGATGGCCGAAAGGCTTATTGAAGGGCTGGTCATCTGTTTGTTTGTCTGTTTTTCTGTTGGGTTCACAAAACTTTCCTGATGAGAACTGCAGGATGAGGCTTGATGTCTCTTTGTGATATATATATATATATATGTCAGGCTGCGTCTCCAATACAGCTCCGCATCGGCGCTGCTGCCTAGAGTGTTGGACAAATATTCAGGCTGGTGTCTTAGGTCTGCGACTGGTCTGTATATCGCGCCATTTGTGACCTAAGAAGGTCCAGATGCAGGTCACCAGGCAATACCATGTACCTACATAGGGTAAAAGAGGAAAGTGATCAACCACTTGTTGGATCTTCTGCACGAAGCCAGGGAGAAGTGCAAAGCGACCTTTCGTGATTCCCACAGACTCACCTCGAGTATTTGTAGAGTCGGGGGGTGGAAGGCGGGATCAGAATCATCCGTGCGCCATGGAAGTCTAACACAATAGTCAGGCATGAATCGTGATTGTGAGGTCTTGCAGGACAGTCCGAAGAAAGGTGCAGGACGCTGATCTCATTCGGGATGGGATGGCAAACCTTGCGTTTCCGGCAGACGACGCAGCTGTTGAGCATCACTGAAAAATGTGATATTTACATCCAAGCTGCGAAGAGGCAGTAGCGACGGCGCAGGCTTGTCACCTTGAATGAATTGTTTGTGTAAGTTGTGTTGTAGATGTGGCAGGGCGGGGATGCTCAGGGCGCTAGACAGCCATGGCTGGTTATCTTCTCACTATGTCACTATGTAGAGGTCAAGATGTGCTAGGACTGACGTGAACTATCCCTGTAATCGCGCCTTAAGAAGGTCAAATCGATTAACTAAAACGGTATAAGGCCTGCTCCTCTTGGCAAGGAATATAAAGTCAATTGCATCCGGATATTTATAATGCATTAGAATAGCCTGCCAAAAGACGGCAATAGAGCTAATATACACTATATTGTGACCACGAACGTGGGGATGTAGAGTAAAATGGTCAACAGCCGTTTTGGCAAGCGAGTCATCTCTGCCAGGCAAATTCGCACCTCGAGATGCCAGGAAATTACTATTGAAATCCCCTTTTAATTAGACAGAGAACAGCCACGAGTGTATATAGATTGAGAGTTGTGACGTCTTACACTGCAAGCAGGACTTGACGCCTCTCAATTGATAGATCAGGTACACCCTGGTGCAGGCTACATACTACACCCACTGTGGTGGTTTCCCTCGCCGCTCTGCCAAGGAGCGGCCGAGAGTCCTCATTCTCGGCCGTGTGAATACCAGTAACACAATTCATCGGATCTTTAACCGCAATGTGAGACTCGGCCCTTGGTTTCAGCCCGTCTCAACCGCTAGTCTTTCGTTACCCTCATTTCCTCTCAGGTCCTCACAATAGGCCCCATCATCTGCCAATGCCATACAAGCTGCATGTCAATATCGATGAGTTACACAACTTTGACGGATAATCTCTGCCAAGTTGGCATCGCGTGATAGCTCCCGTTTAGCATATCTTCAGACACTTAGCAAGGTAGCCAATGCCGTTACGAATTTGCATCCCAAGGACTGGAGGCGGACTTGCCTAAGCAGTGCGACTTACGACCTTGACACAGCCATTGGACACTTGATCCTGGCAATACAATTCGAGTTCTGTATACAGTTCGAGTTCTGAAAAAAACCAATGCCCCTCTCTTTCGATGATATCGCATGTGTTCGTTGCATTTGTAATCTCTTGCGTCTCCGTTGGACTACTGCGAGCTTCATGACTAATCGCAACTCCGTCGGAGCTCACCATGACCTCATTATCGTAGAATGTAAATACACCCGATTCGCAAGACGACAAATTTTCTTCCTAATTTTTTGTAACTACTTCAAACATCTAGTTTCAAAACTGAATAATTCATAATCAAGATGGCTGGCACAATGAGGGCAGTTGGTGAGCACCCCGACCCTCGCAACGACGTCACCCCGCATTAACCCCGCGATAGAGATCAAAGGCGGCAAGGGCGAGCTCGACGCCTTGTACATCAGCCCCGAGGCGCGCAAGCCCGTGCCCGCCGAGGGCCAGGCCATTGTCAAGATCAAGGCGTTTGGCATCAACCGCATGGACATAATCCAGCGCCGCGGCCTCTACCCCCTGCCCCCGCAGGCGCCGGCCACACTCGGCGTCGAGTTCTCCGGCGTCATCGAGTCCTTTGGCCCCGGCAGCCACGGCAACTTCAAAGCCGGCGACGAGGTGTTTGGCCTGGCATATGGCGGTGCTTACGCCGAATTCATCGCCGTCAGCTCCAAGATGCTGCTTCACAAGCCCAGCCATCTGAGCTTTGAAAAGGCCGCCGCCCTCCCCGAGGCGTGGATCACTGCCACACAGGCTCTGCACCTCGTGCTGGGCTTCACCGAGGGCAAGTCCATCCTCTGGCACGCCGGCGCTTCTGGCGTCGCCACGGCCGGCATCCAGCTCTCCAGGGAGGCGGGCGCCTCCGCCATCTACGCGACCGCGGGCACCGACGACAAGTGCAAGTACGTCGTCGACACTGTCGGCGCGACGGCGGCCTTCAACTACAAGACGCAGGACTGGGCTGACGAGGTCAAAAAGGCGACTGGCGGAAAGGGCGTGGATTTCATCGTAGACTTTGTCGGCGGCAGCTACTTTAACCAGAACCTGGATGCCGCCGCGCGCGACGGCCGTATCGTCATGCTGGGCACGCTGGGCGGCGCCAAGGTCCCCGAAGCCCAGATTGGCCTGATCCTTTACAAGCGCATCCGCATCGAGGGAAGCACCCTGCGCAGTCGCGACGAGGACTATCAGGGCAAACTGCGGGACCGCCTGGAGCAGTACCTGCCTGATTTTGACTCGGGCAAGCTCAAGATTGTCATTGACACGGTAATGCCGTGGGAGCAGATCCAGGACGCGCACCGCTACATGGAAGACGGCAAGAACTCGGGCAAAATTGTGTGCACGATTGGTCACTGACCTGACATACGGGCGTAGACAAAAAAAGTTTTGTATGCGTATTTCATGAATTTATCGCTAGGTAGTGAAAGTAAACGAGTGAAAAGAAGCAAAGCAGGGCAGTCGCGCAATGTTTAGTGCTCCTTGACCCATTTCAGCATCTGCTCATAGGCGGTAGCCTGGGCATCCTTGATTGCGGCCTCTGCGTACTCGCCAACGACCGCAAAGCCTGTGTCCTGTTAGCATGGTTGCGAGGCCCAGGTAGCAGCCAATCTCACCGTGTGGCACGCCGGGATACACCTGAACTTCGTGCTCCAGGTTCGCCTTGGACATGGCATCCTCACCCAGCGTGCGAACCTCGTCAGAAAACAACGGATCGTCCTCCACACACACCAAGCTCAGCGGCACGCACACATTGTCAAAGTCCTCGGGCGCCACCGACGCCGCGTGCGCCAGCGCACCGGCCTTGATATACGGCCCATGCGTCGTCGGGCCGCTCTCCTCGTCCGTGCCGGCCTCCTCGGTCTGCTTGCCGAGCAGCAGCACGAAGCGCGCGCCCACGCAGTAGCCGACGGCGTAGATGCCGCCGCCCTGCTTGACCGCGTCGGCGTACGAATCGCGGGCGGCGTCGAGGACCTTGTGCAGGACGGGCAGCACCCGGTCCGGCGTCACGCGCGCCAGCCACATGTCAATCACAAACGACTTGGTTACCTCGGCCGCCTTGAGCTTGATCTGTTCCAGCCACGACGACGTGTCGTCGGTGATGGTCACGGCGCCGGGGGCCGCGTCGCCGCCGAAAATGTCGGGCATGAGCACGAGGAAGCCCTCGGAGGCGAAGCGGTCGGCTTGGATCTGGTTATTGACCGACTTGATACCCGTGCCGCCTGTGAGCATCAGCAGGAGCCGCGCGGGTGCGTGGGGATAGTCGGCCGGCTTGGAGATGTAGACCTGCGAGCTGTTTTAGCGACGGTTGATGCAGTGGTAGTGGGGGGGTGCGCACGTCGATGTCGTTGAGCTTGATGATTTCGCCGGTGGACGACTGTCCGGACGCTGCCCACACGATTAGTGACGACCGCCAGAGCGAGTGCGTGAGCTCCTACGAGTAGGTCGGTCAGTGACGCAATGCTCGCCAGTGACGGGTGCGGCAGCTGGAGCTGGGGCTGGAGCTGGGGCTGGAGCTACGGGGGTGTTGGTCTCCTGGGCGTCGCTCTCGGGCGCCCTCGTCGCGTTGTCGGCGTCGGCCATGATTGCAGATGATTTGGTCAAGAAATGGCGACTTGTGTGGAAGTGTGCGCCATCATCGTTTTACTGAGTACGAGGGGATCCTGGCTGTCAAGCTGGCCAAGACACCAGATGGGGCGGCGTGGTGACAGCAGGCCACACCGACCGCACAGCTTCTGTGCCCTCGGTACATGGTATTGTGGAAATGAAAAATATAGTCTATCAGTACTCCGTAGAAGATGAATAATTATACTTTTCACACTTGGACTATCTTACTCTAAATGTTATATTGCTCTTTATAAGTTAATGTTGGCCGTTACATAAGCCGGTGGCGACCCCGCCAACCACCAGAGGGGCGATTTTCCATTAAACGCGTTCCAACGCGTCGCGGTCCACTGTGAACCAGGCTTCCGACTTGTCGTGCTAGATTTCACGCCCAAACAGCTGCGTCATTGGCAGTCGAATTTTCACCCAAACATCAACACGATACCACATACAGCAGCCATGGATGCCGAATCTGCCCTTTCAAAGGGGTCACTGGAGTACGTTTTTCGTTTTTCGTTGTGATTCTGTCTCTAACCCTAGTAGCCTCATCTTTAATGATCCCGACAAGGCGACCAAACAGTTCCCTATCCCGGTGATGCAATGTCTGCAGGTCAAGCAAATGGCACCCTCCGCCCAGGGTGGCGACAGATATCGACTCGTCATGAGCGACGGCCAGCACTACGTACAGACCATGCTGGCAACCCAGGCCAACCACGTTGTCCACGAGGACAAGCTAGTGCGCGGCTGCATCGCCCGCATCAAGCAATACACGCCCAATAATCTCAAGGGCAAGAAGTAAGTGCCGCGCCTACGATCCAACAAGGCCCTTTGACTGATCAACAGTATCCTCATTATCCTTGACATTGAAGTAATCGAGGACTATGGCATCCTCGACAAGATTGGCGAGCCCTCGGCCGTGGAGTCCAGGGCCGCCGAGACGACCATTGCCGGCAACGACTTTTACGGCGTCAAAAAGGAAGAGAAGCCCACCCCTCAACAACAATCGATGCCATCTCGACCGGCGATGCACGCTGGAAACAACATTTACCCCATCGAGGGCCTCTCGCCCTTTTCTCACAAGTGGACGATCAAAGCCCGCGTCACATCCAAGTCAGATATCAAGACATGGCACAAGGCGACTGGTGAGGGCAAGCTGTTTAGTGTCAACCTGCTGGATGAGAGTGGCGAGATAAAGGCCACAGGATTCAACGACCAGTGCGACGCCTTTTACGAGCTCCTGCAAGAAGGCTCCGTTTACTACATCTCCACTCCCTGCCGCGTGAACCTCGCCAAGAAGCAATTCTCCAATTTGACCAACGACTACGAGCTGGCGTTTGAGCGCGACACGGTTATTGAGAAGGCCGAGGACCAGACCAACGTGCCTCAGGTGCGATTCAATTTCTCCACAATTCAAGAGCTGCAAAGTGTCGAGAAGGACAACACTGTCGACATTATTGGTGTTCTCAAGGAGGCCGGCGAGGTTAGCGAGATTGTGTCCAAGAAGACGGGCGCGCCTTACCAGAAGCGTGAGCTTACCATGGTCGACGATACGGGATACTCGGTACGCGTCACAATCTGGGGCAAGACGGCCAGCTCTTTCGACACACAGCCCGAGTCTGTTATTGCATTCAAGGGCACCAAGGTGTCTGACTTTGGCGGCAAGAGTTTGAGCTTGCTCTCGTCCGGCACAATTTCCGTCGACCCAGACATTCCCGACGCCCACCGACTCAAGGGCTGGTACGACTCGGCCGGCCGCAACGACACCTTTGCTACGCACCAGAACCTTGCCAGCGTCGGCGCTGCGGCTGGTCGCAACGACGAGATCAAGACGATTGCGCAGGTCAAGGAGGAGAACCTGGGTGTGGATGACCAGGCCTACTACACCATCAAGGCGACCATTGTCTTTGTGAAGCAGGACAACTTTTGCTACCCCGCGTGCCTGTCGCAGGGCTGCAACAAAAAGGTACAAGACATGGGCGACGGGACCTGGCGCTGCGAAAAGTGCAACTTGTCGCACGACAAGCCCGAGTACCGCTATGTCCTGAGCTTCAACGTCGCCGACCACACCAGCCACCAATGGCTCAGCTGCTTTGACGACTCGGGTCGTGCCATTGTGGGCATGTCGGCGGACGAGCTGATGGAGCTCAAGGAGAATGATGAGGCCAAGTTTCTGGCGGCGTTTGAGGCGGTCAACTGCAAGAAGCTGCAGTTCCGATGCCGTGCCCGCATGGACAATTACGGCGAGGTGCAGAGGTGAGAAACCGTCTTCTAAACGTGCAGGCATCACATGCTGACTGTAGCAGAGTACGATACCAGGTCATGACGGCGTCATTCCTCGACTTCAAGTCCGAGGGTGCCAAGCTTGCTGAAATGATTAAGCAATACGACTTGAACAACTAAAGAAAGTAAAGCTGATTTGAGGTGTTGGTACGGTGTAGAAATCGGTGCAATCTAACTGTTGTTCGTTTTTTTTTTCTTTTTGGGGTCTGGTTCATGCGGGAAAATTTGTACTCTATGATGTTGGTATTTGCTGGATGGCGATGAATCATGCTCACTATCATATTATACGTTGCAATTATGGCTACTTTTCGCATAGTGAATATTTTTTTGAAATGCTAACATGCCTGGGGGTATCCAACGGGCAACTGGTATGCCTTTTTTTTCTTCTTTCTGTCTTTTTTTTTTGTTTTTGTTATTTATTTTTATTCTTTTCCATTTCTTAATTGTTATTTAGATTGCTAGCTTTTCGTGCTTGAACGGCTTCTGTCCCTCGCCGTCGCCGTAGCCGGCGGTGGGCTGGTAGTCGCCGCGAATCTTGTACTTGTAGATGGTGAGGCCCTCGAGGCCGACGGGCCCGCGGGCGTGAATCTTGTTGGTGCTGATGCCGACCTCTGTGCCGAAGCCGTAGCGCATGCCGTCGGCCAGACGCGTCGAGGCGTTCCAGTAAGCGCCGGCCGAGTCGACGCGGTTCATGAAGCGCTCGGCGTCGTGGGCGTCGGCCGTCATGATGGACTCGGTGTGGCCGGAGCCGTGGGCGTTGATGTGGGCGACGGCCTCGTCGACCGAGGCGACCGTCTTGACGGCCAGCGTCAGCGACAGATGCTCCGTGTCGTAGTCGGCGTCGGTCGCGTCCACAATCTTGGCGGCATCGCCTCCGCCGGTGAGGCTGCTCGCGAGGGCGGCGGCCTTGGCGGGGGCGTCGCAGCGCAGCTCGACGCCCTTTGCGACGAGCGCCGCGGCGACGGCGGGAAACGCCGTCGTCAGAGCGAGGTCCTGCACGAGCAGCGTCTCGACGCTGTTGCAGGCCGCGGGGTAGCTCGTCTTGGCGTCGACAATGGCGGCGGCGGCCTTGCCGGCGTCGGCCGTGGCCGTCAGGTAGATGCTGCACAGGCCGTCGGCGTGGCCCAGCACGGGGATCTTGGTCGACTCCTTGATGTAGCGCACCAGCTCGTTGGAGCCGCGCGGGATGACGAGGTCGATGGAGCGCTCCTGCGCGAGCAGGCTGGCAATGGCGTCGCGGGTCGTGACGAGCTGGATGGCGCCGTTGGGCACCTGGCTCTCGGCGAGCGCGGCGGAGATGACCTGGGAGATGGCGACAAAGGACTCTGTGGATTCTTTACCGCCTGATTTTGAAGCGTATTAGTACTGTATGGAAGAGGTGGGTTTTCTTCTTCTTCTTCTTCTTCTTCTCCCCTTTATTTATTCTTCTTCTTCTCTTCTTCTAAAACTCACCCTTGAGAATGGCCGCATTGCCCGACTTGATGGCCAGGCTAGCAATGTTGGCAATGACCTCGGGCCTCGCCTCAAAGATGATGAGCAGCACGCCAATCGGGCACGACACACGCTCCATGACGAGGTCGTCGTCGAGCTTGGTGCGCATCGACACGTTGCCGACGGGGTCCGGCAGGCCGCGCACGTCGAGGATGCCCTTGAGCATGTCCTCCCACTTGCCCTTTTTTCCGAGGTCGAGACGGCTGACGAGGGCTTCGCTGAGGGACCCGTCGGCGGCAGCTTTCCGCGCGAGCGCGAGGTCCCGCGCGTTGGCGGCGAGGATGGCGTCGCGGTTGGCCGACAGCGCGGCGTGGATGGCGTCGAGGGCCTCGTTGCGCGCCGAGGCGGGCAGGGCGGCGAGGGTGAAGGAGGCAGACTTGGCCTCGCGGGCGGCGGCCTCGGGGGAAGCGTTTGTGAGGGACATGTTGAAACTGAGTGTTAAGGGGGTTGGTGAAGGAGGGGATTGCGGGAATTTTTAAAGATGACCGGGAAAGAGATGGGCATAAATACAGAATACAATGGCATGTGCTCGTTTGTCAGTCGTCAGACCCTTGATGCCCCACCGCGGGGTTTGCACTCCGCTGGTCGCTGCGACGCGATGACATCAAACCGCCAGCGGGAGCTGTCGCTGATAGGCCCAGTGCGGAGAGGCTTGCAGATATTTTTTCTTGGTGCTTTTGCGCCAAGGGTAAAGAATAGAGTATTTATATATATTTTATTGCGATGGGGCGGTGAGTTTTGATTCCGTCGAAAATGGACTCGCCAGCGGCAGATGCAGATTTTTGGTGGTTATGACGTAGTGCTGGCTGCAAAGAGGTTGTAAAGTTGATTAACGAAGCGTGGATAGGCAAGTAATGATGGGTCTTACTTCGTAAAACACCGAGGAGATGACATATATTGTATTTGACCACCGATTCTATATTGACCGGGTTGATTAGCGCAATAGCTGGTCATGCACGAAGAATGAGATTACAAATTCGTCTAGTCCTTTTGGTGTAATTGCGGGTTGGCTTGTGTTCCATCAAACACTCCTCCACGACGGATCTCTGTACTTGGTTGCTGGGTGTGAAACGCGACATCTCTGACATGTTAAGCTTCTTTGTATACTCGAGAAGAATGTTTTCGTCTTTTACCCCTTCGTTTTTGAACCAAAATTCTCTCATCACGTGAATAACTCGTCTATACGCGTCCCAACTGCGACAGGCGCGTCGTGGGGGTCACGGTCGTGACTTTTTGCTTTTCATCACATCCTGTCGGCAACAACAAACCACACACAGAAAACAGCATCATCGACACAGCATGGCGTCCTTTAAAGTCGACGACGCCCTCATCGCCCGCGTCACCGACTACGTCAAAGAGTACATGTCCCACTACGACGGCTCCCACGACTTCCACCACATCCAGCGCGTCGTACGCCTCGCACAGCACATCCAGGCGCGCACGCCCGGCACCTCGCTCCCCGTCGTCACGCTCGCCGCGCTGCTCCACGACGTCGGCGACAAAAAGTACCTGCAGCCCGGCGAGGACGCGACGCGGCTCGTCCACGGCGTGCTCGCGTCCTTTGGCGCCGCCGACGCGCTCGCCGAGACGGTGCAGGCCATCTGCCTCGGTGTCAGCTACTCGGGCGAGGCCAGGGACCCGGCGGGGGTGGCGGCGCTGGTGCGCGCGCACCCGGAGCTGGCGGTGGTGCAGGACGCCGACAGGCTCGACGCCCTGGGCGCGGTGGGCATTGGTCGCGCGTTTGCGTTTGGCGGCGCGCGGGGCAGGGGGCTCGACGACACGGTTGCGCACTTTGAGGACAAGCTGCTGAGGCTCGAGGGCTTGATGAAGACGCCGACGGGGAGGGAGCTGGCGAGGGAGAGGTCGGCGAGGATACGCAAGATGCACGAGTGGTGGCTGCTGGAAACGGGAGACGAGGTTCAATAGCAGCTGGAAAGGCCTGTGAATGGAAAAATTGGGAACCAAGGAGCATCATACCAAGAGAGAAACCCGACCAAAGGAGACAGGGAGAAGAAGAACGAGAGAAGACCAATAGGACCGAATCCGACAGGGAGAAGAAGAAACGAGAGAATACCAATAGGACCGAATCCGACAGGGAGAAGAAGAAACGAGAGAATACCAATAGGACCGAATCCGTCTTGAGCGAGTACCAGCAACGAGGAAATCATGGCGGTGTTTGGCGCTGAGGGTTCGACTCATATAGTGATACTATGGGTTATCGGTCAGACACATTTTGTTCAAAGCGGATGATACTCTATCAACATCACCCCCGCATGACATCTCTCAAGGCTACATGTGATGTGATTATCAAGACATTTTGTTTAGAATTCAAAATATCAGGCGACAATAATACTACGCTGCACTGGATAGCCCTATACTCCGTACTTTTTGTCCTTGTCCGCAATGGGGAAATCGCTGCCGGTAGTTCCCTTGTACTTGTCGCGAATGTAGTCGGAAATGGCCTCGTCCTTGGCCTGCTCCGCTGCTGTTTCGTTGCTCTGCTGGCCTTGGCCAAGCACCTTTTCCTGCACAAAATCGACGGCCTGCATGGGAATTAGCAACAAGCGTTACAAAGCCAGCGGCAGTTGCGTTTGGCTTCGGGTGGAAGGTGGGAGGAAGTAGAATGCCCGTACCTTGTCCAGTCCATCTTCTTGCTGTTCCGACTTTTCTCCGCCACCTGCAATGTTGTTGATGGAGTCCATGAATTTGTTGGATTCGCCTTCTTTATTGTTGAGGCTGCCACCAGCGGCTTTGAGAATGTTGTCCATGGTGGGGGGGGTATAAGGCGAGGGTTCCTGCTAGAGTATGGGCGAAGATGAAGAAGGCTCAAAAGGAGATCAAGTAGATTTTGCAGAGTTTCGTCCCTTGGCTGGGGAGGGCCTTTTTAAGAGCGATTCGAGATAGATGGCGGACTATTATGACGTCGTCATGTGGCGCCCCGCACGATCATCGACTCGCCCTGGTATTGCGGCGCCATCCCTTGCCTGCGAATACAAAGCAAGATACCTATGATAGGTCTGCAGATCTATGGACGAGCGCACGAGGGGCTTTTCTGGAGCAGTTGAGCTTAAACCGAGGTGGTGGCGGAGAGTTTAATCGGCAAAAGTGGGCAGAATGCTGGTACAGCTGAAGTTTGGCGAAGCTTAAGTTTTAGGTCAGCCATCGTCGGTGAATGCCTTGCCTTTTTCTTTTTCTTTTTTCTTTTTAAGTTTTTCTGCCCGGCTCTACCAGTCATTACTTCCCTATAACCTGTCGTGAATAAGTATCAGAATGTCCCAAGGCGACCCCTCCACCTTGATCAGCGATTCTCTAGCTGTGGATATACCCGTCGATCGTAGATTGTGTCCGTAGCGTCTGTCAGGCTGAGGTATCGTTTTATACGCCTTTTGTACGGAGACTGCCGCGAGAAGAACCTCGGATGCCCATTGTCGACCAGTAGCTTCCGTCGAGCCATGGATCTAGGACAAGACATGAAGAGATCGCTGAACGAGCCTCACGATTCAGAATCACAACAGAGAGATGGACTAGTACTTTAGGTAGTCTACATCTCTCTTGACCAGTCCGAGAAAAAGTTTCACTATCGAGAATTCTACGCAATAACCTTGCCATTACTGCTCTACGTACTACCCTATAGCTTCAGCCTGGCTTAGTCTCCAAGAAGCAGACCAACTGTGACTGAATGAATGACATACCGTCCAAGCCAGACAAGATCGACTTTCATGCTCTGGGATTTTCAAATCCCCGACTCGATGATTTCCCCACGCCAATGCCCCCGAGTCAGCCCCCCGAGCCAGCCCCCCGAGCCAGCGTCCCAAGAAGACGCACCGCGCTTTAAAAGGCTGTCATATGGAGGACTTGCTTGGGCGGAACAATGCTGGTTTCCTGCCTGAATCTGACATAATTGACTGGCAGATGGAAGCTCCACGAGAGGCCAACGGTCCCAGCTGGATAAAAAAAAAACGTCATTAGCGGGCCCCTGGAGTGTGCTATTTACTGGTATTATGTATAACGCCCTGTGATCCATCTGTCAATCATCATGTTTAATAACTGGGCAAGGTTGTATTTGTGAATGAATGGCCATGGGCTGAGACGGTTCCAAATATAGTCAAGGGTCCAAATGGCAGACAAGACGTCGGTATTGGTAATAATTAGTAAACACTGATAGCTCCGGGTTGAGCGAAATCTACACAACAATCAAGATGGACTAGGTAATCTGCTTACTAACTTAAATTAATGTTCTGTCTCTTCGAATGAGCCCAGAAATCTCCTTGTACGCATCGCGCAACGGCGCATCCGAGACATTAGCACATGTAAACTCGATTTATTAGTCTCGGCTCTAGGACCCGAGTTCTAATAACCGGCAGTTTGGCTGCTAAATACCTGTTGGTATCAAGCTGAATGCTCTCCGCGTCGTCGATGCTTTTACCGAGTACACAAACCACCTCCTTGGCAAGGCTGTCTCCACTGGCAAAATTTGACTAGTACAAGGGACTAATCCGTAGTAGGTTATAAACATTTGTGAGTGTGTATATATATACTTGTAGAATTCGTCAGCCCATCTTCCAGCACAAGTCATAACGTGGTATCATCAGATTATGTGTTTCCACTTTTTCATTTTGCTGCTTAAGCTGGTGACCCCCCACGCTGCCTTGTCGTTCTTGTCATCTTTGTGACTGCTGAAAAAAAAAAGAGATTCTTCTTGTCCCTAGTATGAGGAAGGACTGGCTGACGCAAGAGGGCTGAAATTATAAGGAGGGAGGAGGTCCTCCCACCGGACCCGCTCGTTATAACAGACACGGCATAAGAACAAGCTATTAATAAGGTTTTCTTCGAGGCGTCAAGTTTTCCCGATTCTCAATTTTTTAGCGCGCTACTGCAGATTATAGAGGTACTACATAGATGGAGGCATCAAGCTGCCAGCTTATAAAAATCAGCACCCTCGCTCGGTGTGAGTTGAATACGAGCTTCGCCATCTGATATCCCGCCATCCGATGTGGCAAAGGCACAGACTGCGGAGTCCTGCCGACCCTCTTCTCCTGGAACAGGGTTTGCAGGGGAACCATTAATAAACGGTTGCCGCCGGCATCTCACGGCAGTGTAATTTAGGTCATCAGGGGTTGGCGTGCCCTCTCCACCGTGAGCGTGGAGTTGTTGCGTGCTTAGCCTTCTCTGCAAGGCACAAGACGATCCTGACAGCGGAAAACAATAGCTGCACTCTCTTTCTCCGTACCCTTGCCTTGGTCTCTTCCCAGGGTTGCCTGTATTGCCTGCCTTGTTGGCTCTGAGCTCAAAATATACTATTAACCAGCTACCATGAAGCTCGTATTGAGGGAACACGGTATTCTAGTTCCAAGATGAATTGCTCCAACCTATTTCGACTTTCATCTGCAAATGTCACCGCAATTCAGCGTCTACTGGTAATATACCAGTACCTGGGAGAGGGCATCCCGCCCACCCCGCCAACTAGCCGCGCCAGCTATAACACGCAGCAGTACATCCGTACCAGTAGTTCCATGACTCTTCGGATTGCGCCGTCCGATCCACTCGATGCCAAGAAAAGAACTTGAGATCACAGCTATTGCGCGAATATTCGAACACTGCAAGGCTTGCCAGAGATGTATTACCATCTGACAGTACTCTTGCAGATGCTGCCCTCGTATACGTACAACCGTGTCCCAAATCATTGCCATCTACCAAGATTTAGGGAGTAACAACGCCGTTGAGTTACGGCCGTGCACTGGTTTCTTCAGCAGTAGCTGGCAATTCGTCCAATGTTCACTGTCAGCGGGTGTGACTGGACCCAAGGCCAAGTCACTACCACGATGCTCGGCTCAGATGGAAATTAGGACTATACCACCAGAAGTACTATTGAGCACCACAAAAGCCCAAATTTGTATCTGGCCCACGTTATAGGCAACTACTGGTATTCTCTTTTATTCAAGCTCCGCAATGTGGAATAAAGGCATCTGTGAATGTGCTAGGCACATGCCCCTTTACCGGGAGCCGTCAAAAGCATATATAGGCGACACTGCACCGCGTCGCCAACTTGTGTTGCCTCACACGCAATTGTATGCTTGTGAACAGTCTTTACCGTTATAATAATCATGCCGTCACTCGTTTCTTGCCTTGTGGCAGGCCTCGCCGTTATCGACGGCGCGGCGGCTGCAAGCTATTCCTTGTCC
Organism: Beauveria scarabaeidicola; assembly: GCA_037289395.1. Taxonomy (NCBI): domain Eukaryota; kingdom Fungi; phylum Ascomycota; class Sordariomycetes; order Hypocreales; family Cordycipitaceae; genus Beauveria; species Beauveria scarabaeidicola. The sequence goes on along the minus strand of JAEIJG010000230.1, from coordinate 2,649 downwards.
CAGACCTACGACTCGTCCAACTTTCTCCAAGAGTTTCACTTTCGCGAGGTACGTCAAGATGCAGCGCTTAGGTCAAACGGTCCCATATTCCGGAAGCTAACTACAAGATCTGCAGACCGGTACGATCCCGACGCAGCCAGATGACAATTGGGCTTGGGTCAGGTACCAGAATGTAACGGCCGCCGTTGAAAAGGGAATTGCTTCTGTAGAGAACGGCAAAGTATACCTGGGCGTGGATTACAATACTACATTGGACAAGGACGGGCCGGGTCGACCCACGCTACGCGTCCAATCCAAGTGGTCATTCAGGCAAGGCTTGGTCATCGCCAGGTTTCACCATTTGCCCAAGCCCGTCTGCGGTGCCTGGCCAGCCTAGTAAGAAGGACATCTCCACTTCCCATGACAAGACTTTTTTCTTGTTCTTCTGACTGACTGGAATTAGCTGGACTCTGGGAGAGGCCCCTTGGCCGTCGGGCGGCGAGATTGACATGTACGAGGGCTGGAATCTTCACCCTGCGAACAAGGCGGCAATCCACGTGGCGCCTGAAAGCACAGTCGGCAAATGTCACCTGGACCAATCTGCGCAGACAGCTACCGTCATCTCAGACAACTGCGACAATGAGTACGCAAATGGCATTAACCAATGGAAGTGGCAGGGCTGCCAGGCTGAAGAGGTCGAGAACGGAATTTGGGGATCTCCTGACGGTGGTATCCGTAAGTTTCACCAGATGGCACTACTACTACTACTACTACTACTACTACTACTACTACTACTACTACTACTACTACTACTACTACTACTACTACTACTACTACTACTTGCCCGGTTTCTAATCATTGCTTTTTTCTTTTCTTTTCACATACAGAGGCTCTCGAATGGACAAACGACACTATCAAGCTTTACACTTGGCAGATTGGCAAGGAGCCGAGCAACGTCGAGTCCTCGAACCCCGATACTTCTTCTTGGGGTAAGCCGTCCGTGCAGCTCACAAGCCCCGGCTGCGATACCCAAAAGGCATTCGTCAACCAGACGATCCTTTTCACGCTCCCCTTTTGCGGCAATCCTCCCGGCAATGAGCAATTCTGGTCGCAGCTACCTGCCGACGGCAAGAGTGGAAAGACGTGCAACCAACTCACTGGTTCGCCGACCTGCATCGACTACGTTGCCAAGAACCCCGAGGCATTCAAAGACTTTTACTTTGGCGTCGATGATGTCCGCGTCTTTGTCCAGGATGCCGAGGATTCCGAGGAAGCCGACGACAGCAACCAGAACAACAACAACAACAACAAGAACACCCAGGGCCAACTCTCACTAGACGCCACCAGCCCGTCGCTCACCTTTAAATACGCCACCAGCCAGTCGTCGTCGAGCGACAACTGGATCGGAGTCTGGCCTGAAGACGACACACAAGCGCCAACCTGGGGCAGCACCACCTGGGATTACGCCAGAGAAAGCTCCGGCTCCGTCCTCATCACGCCTCCCAGCTCCATGAAGGCCGGCAAGTACAAGGCCTATCTCCTCTCCAGCGACCGCACCATTCTCGCCTTCCTCTCCAGCTTCGACTACAGCCCAGAGTCCTCGAGCAGCAGCAGCAGCAGTGTGGCCTTTAGCGTCAAGACGCGCTACGACACAAACTGCGGCGGCAGCGTCAACAACAACGTCGACATCAAGCCCGGCAACGGCGTCTGCGTCCCCACAAACTGCGACGTCGGCAGCCTCGAGATCCCCAGCGTCGGCAGCTGCCCCAACGGCCAGATCCGCATCAGCTACTGGCAGAGTGCCGACTGCGGCGGCGACTGGTACGGCTACGACTACGGAAGCAGAGGTACCTGCCGCGGTCTGTGGTCCAACGGCTGGGGCTTCCAGTCTCTGTGGCTGTCGTGCGCCGATCCCGCCAGCGACTGCCTCCAGCAGGGAACCTGCACCGCCGCCCCGGAGCCGTCCACGGGCGGCGTCTGCCGCGCCGCCACGGCAGCAGACGCTGGCAAAGCGAAAGAAGACGCTGGCACGACGAAGGAAGACGCTTTCCATCTCAAGACCCGGTACAGCGCAGGCTGCACCGGAAACGTCCACAACGACGTCACCGTCCCGCACGGAAACGGACAGTGCATCGACACAAACTGCGCCGTGGGCAGCCTGGATGTCGACAGCGTCGGGAGCTGCCCTGACGGCGAGTTGCGAATCAGCTACTGGGAGCAGCCCGGGTGCTCGGGCAAGTGGTTCGGCTACGGCTACGGCAGCAGAAACACCTGCCGGTCGCTGTGGTCTGGCGGCTGGGGCTTCAAGTCCCTCTGGGTGAGCTGCGCAAAGCAGAGCGATGACTGTGTCAGTCGGGGAACTTGCACCATTGACGATCCATCAGGCAGCAATGTTTGCTGAGACGCTTGAACTGACAAGGTTGTTCAAGTCTGGGCTTTGACTTTCCTGGCTGGGGAATGTGTTGATATTTATAATTCTTTCAAATTACACTCTTTTGCATTTTTTCTTTTCTAATAAAAGATGTTTCAATCTCGCATCTAATTGATGTATATGCGACTGTTCATGTTGACAAGACGAGCAACTTGTAATAGAAACCAAATCTTGCCGTTTTCCATCATCTCAATCTAAATCAAATACTTGTATCCAAAAAAAAAAAAAAAAAAAAAAAA
>JAEIJG010000229.1:0-39150 GCA_037289395.1 Beauveria scarabaeidicola | reverse complement strand
AGTTTTTATAAAAGCTATTATTAATAGAGGTCTAGAGTTTAAAGGGGAATTTCTAAAAATACTAAAAGATTAAGGCTATAAGTATATAGTTATCTTAAAGTATAATCCCTAAGTAAATAGAATTATAAAAGTAGGGTATTATAGTATTATTTTAGCTATTACTAAGACGATTAAGCCTAGTATAACGGCTTAGTGATACCTACTTAATACTATTCTACTTATTAATTAGACTTCTTTAAGGACCTCTTATAGATACTCTTTATACTAGCTGCTTTTTAGTAGGTATCTAATATTACTAATTAAGATAGTAGTCCTAACCTAGAGGCTTATAGACTAGGATAATATATATAACTAGTCTTCTTTATTTACTATAAGGGTTAGAGTTCTATTAAAGTATTAAAATAATATTAAGTTTATAAGAAAGAGAGTTTTAGTGTTTTAAAAAAAGCTAGTAAAAAAGACTAATAGATAAAATAAGTTTTAAATATAAAAAGACCTTATAAGCCCTAGAGTATTAGTTCTAGCTTATAATAATATAAAGAATAATAATCTTTCTTATAAAGTAAAGGTTAGAATATAATAGTAAAGCCCTTATAAGGTAGGTAAGAGGGATAATAAGATAAGAGCTTATTATCTTACTACCCTAGATAAGATTAAATTACTTAGTATATACACTACTAATTAGCTAAAGGAGTTTTAGAAAGATAAGGAAGGTTAGTAATATTATAAAGTTAAGGATAAAGAGTTAAATAAGGAAAGAGAATCTAATAGTAAAGATAAGGGGAGTGTCTTTATACTAGAAGAGGAGGAATATAAAAAGGATAATTAGGAGCTAGTAAGACACTAGTAACTATAATAAGGACCCTTAAAACCTAGTTTTAAGTGAGGAGGGTTAGTTATTAAGGCACTTATAATATAAAAAGAAAATATAGATTAGTATAAAGTTACTATTTAAATTATAACTTTCTAGCTATTACTAGAAACTTATAAGGAGGATAGTAGTGGGACTAAAGGGATAACTAAAGTATCTAAATTTCTATTTAGGTACTATAATACCTAGATTAAGTAAAAAAAAAAAAAAAAAATTATTTTATTTTAATATTTAAAAGCTTAGGTGTTTTTTAGAGCCTCTAAAACCCTACTAGGCCTATTAAGAGAGAGAGCTATCTACCACTAGATAATATCTTCTATTATTTTTTTATTAGCCTTTAGGAATAACTAATAGTAGATATAAGGCGTAAACTCCTAATTAAGTTAAGTAAGATAGAGAGTATAAATAGAGCTACCTAAAGCTCTATTACTATAAAGAGAGTATTCCCTATTTAGTATAGTAATAGGAGGTACTTAATAGTATAAGAAGATATACTACTTATAGCTATTACTTATAGTCTACTAGATATAGTTATTATAAGTACTATTAAGCTTATTACTAAGAGAGATATAATCCTAGAAGGGATATATAATATAGTGGTTAGACTAGGAGATATTAGATATAAAGGTTAAGGTATAATAAGAGTAAAAATAAAGATTATACTATTTATATATTTAGATTAGAAATACTTTAATTTTATCTATATAACCTAATATAGTATTAAGGATAAGACTAAGAATTATACTAACTTTTACTAGGATATAAACACTTTATATTTTAGAAGGGCGGATATATTCTTTAATTATAGTCTATAGAATAGTGTTATAGGAGTTAAAATCTAACTAGAATTATATTATAAGTTTTAGATTTTTTATTATTATTAGGTTAAAAGTAACTTTAAAGTAGAGGGGGAACCTATAAGTATTATAACCTTTACTATTAAGAAGGAAAATAATAAAGGTATTTATAGCCTAGATTACTAATTAAATAAGAGGAAAGATAGAAGTAAGGGTTACTTACTTATTAAATCTATTTTTTACTAACTTCTAGGTGTAAAGACTTATTAGTATATATTAGAGAGTAATATCTTTTAAAGAAGAGAGAGGATAGTTCTTCTAAGAAGAATAAGAGGATATTTAGGAGATCCCGCTTTACTATTATAATAAAAAAGAGTATAAAAGTATATTATACTTAAAGCTTAAGATAAGGTAATAATAGATAAAGCTAGGAGGGTAAGAGAAAAGGTAAGTAGTGATAATATATTAACTAAGATAATAATAAAGAAGAGAAAAGAAGTAGAAGAGAGAGGGGAGGCTTTTATTAATAAGAGAGTAATTAAGCTTCTAAAAAAGAGAAAATTATATACTATAAAAGAATAATAGCCTATTTATAATAACACACTACTAATTAGTATAGTTAATATAACTATTATAGATTAATAATTCTAGTAAGTAGCTATTTATTATTAATTTAGTGATTATAGCGCTTATATTAATATATAATTTTTCCTTACTTTATATTTTTCTTCCCTTTTCCTTCTTTTATCTTAATTATCTTCTTTAAGGTCCTAATTATAATTATCTCTACTAGCTAAGGCCTAAAAAAGGCCTTTATATACTATTAAGTTTCTTTTTAGTTTTTTTATTATTATATTCTTAAAAGAGAGTAAGTATTACCTTAGTCTTTTATTTTATTTTTTATTATTTTTCCCTATTTTATTATTTTTTATAATACTACTACTATTTTCTTTTATATATTATTTAAAGAGGCGCTTTATTAAAAAGGCGTTTAGAAGGAGTTTTTATTAAAAATAAGTTAAGTTATTATAATCTTTATAAAAAGAAAAAGAGGAGATCTAGGCTATTATTTCCTAGAGGAAAGGTAGTATATTAAGGCTTCTATATCTAAGAGTTACTTACACACGCCTCTTATTTTTTACCTATAAGATAACTAGTTAGAGTTTAGGCTTATCTTAAATAATAAGATAAATTAAGAAGTCTTTAAGTAAGAAATTTAGGAAAGATTTAAACTTCTTAAAAATTTTCCTAATATTTTACTAGTTAACTAGTTATAGTATATCTTTAGGTATTTTTAACTTTATAGTACTCTAATAAAAGAGAACTAGGTAAAAGGCTCTAGACTACTAAGCGCTTTAAAGATTATTATTTAAGGACTTAGTAATACTATTACTATTATTAGTAATAAGTTTATTATTTAAGGCTTCCCTTATCTAAGGATCTATAAAATAGATAAGGCGTATAATAGTATTAAGCCTAAATAGGAATTTATATAGTATAAAGTCTTATTCTCTTATTTCTTAAGTAAGAATATAATAAAGATAAAAAGAATACTTAGATATTAATTCTAAGTATTCTTAGTTAATTTCTTTACTTTAGTAAGTCTCTATAATAGAAAATACTAGATAGTAATAGTATTTAATAAGAAGGCTATTATCCTCTAGTTTCTTAATATATTCCTAAGAGGCTATCTAGTAAGAGTAAAAGCTACTATACTTATTTTTAGGTAGTAGCTTAATAATATATATTTCTTATTTTCTTTTATACTAGTATACCCTCCTATCTTAGAATAGTAAGATAGATAGTCTTATAGCTACCTAGTGGTCTTTAATACTATACTACTACTATAAGGCTACTTTAGTGTTTCCTTATATTAGCTACTTAAAGGAGAATCTAGTAGGAAGATAAGAGGTAATATAAAGGCGTTTTTTATTAATAGTTAGTAGGCTTTATTCCTAATAGTAAAGGCCTTTTTAGATCTTCTTTAGCTAGACTAAGGCTCCCTTTATAGCTTAAAGGCTACTTATATTAATCTCTAAAAAGAAATTATATATAATATACTAGTAAATAAGCTTAAAATATAATAAGCCTATCCTAGATTAAAGCCTTTAAAGCTTAATATTTATTTTATTATTAGTCTAAACTTAGCTAAGTACTTACTATAAATAATACTTAGTAGCCTAGTCCCTTATAAGTTTAATTAACCTATACTAAAGAATTAATATTTTCTCTTCTTAACTAGTAAACTCTATAGCTAATTTAATATCCTTACTAATACTTTAAAAGATAAACCTTTAGAGGACTTTATATTTATATATCCTCTAGAGGTAAATATAATATTATCTTAAAATTAAATAGTAAAGAGTAAAGCTAAATTTATTTATAAATCTACTCCTTAGTAACCTTAAGAGGAGCTAGAAAAGCTAAAAGATATCCCTAAAGAAGAAAATAAAGAGCTTTAAGATAGTTAAGAAGAGTTATAAGAAGGTTAAAAAGGGCTTAATAAAGATAGTAATCTCTTTTTATAAGATACTCTTAAATAATAAGAGGGAGAGGAAATACTTACTCTTAGAAGTCTTTACTTATAGACTCTTATTACTCCTAATATAAGAATTTCTATATTTAGAAGCTCTCCCTAGGGAAAGCCTAAGAATATTACTCCCTAGTTAAAGCTTATACCTAGTAAGAATCTTATATTATTTCCTTTAAAAATTCCTAAAGAGTAATCTAGCTTTATACTATTAAACCTTATATAAATAGCTAATAAAGCCCTTAATAAGACTTTAACTACTTCTCTACCTAATATAAAACCTCCTAGCCTAAAGCTTAAAAGAGTTCTAAGTACTAAATCCTTTATATAAGGATAGCCTACTTTTATATAATAATCCCCTTTAGTTATTAGCTCTTTTTACTCCTAGAGTTTAAGATATTTTATAGCCTCTTAGTAAAAGATTAATTAGTAAAGTAATATACTAAAATAAATAAGAGAAGAAATAGCTAAAGTTAAGGTAATAATATCTATAAAGCTTATTATTATTATTAAGTAAGCTATTAATAGTTCTAATAATATTATTAAAAAGGACTAGTAAGGCCTAGACTTAAAGGAAATATATAAAAATATTAAGTAGTAGATTAAAAGAAATATAGAAGATACTTTACTAGGTTAAGAATCTACTAATAAGCTTAAAGATATTTTTACTTAAAGTCTATATACTTTATTAATCTATTACTTAGTCCTTATTAAGTATCTAGGAGATAAGAAGATTACTATTCTTAATAAGGCTTATATAGCTATAGGTAAAAATAAGATTACTAAAGTAGGTATTTTATAGCTAATAATTAGTATAATTTTAGCTATTACTCTTACTTTTACTACTTATCCTAGGACTCTTATTAATATAATTATTCCTTTTATCTTAAATAAGTTAATTAAAGCTAGTACCTAGTAGAGAGTTTATAATACTATTAATAAATATTATATTATAGGCGTATAGCTTACTATTAATAAGTAAGAGTAAGTTAATACTTATACTAGGATTAAAGCGGAGGGTCTTAAGAAAGTGAAGAAGATCACTAGTGAAAAGGCTATAAGGAGAGTAGTGAGATTAAAGAAGGCTACTAAGGAAGAAAAGCGGAAAGTGGCTAAAGAGGAGGTAAAAAAGGCTACTTAGAAGGAGGAAAAGGCTAATAATACTAAGCCTAAGAAAGAATAAGTCTAGAGTAATAGTGTATTTTTTAGTATTTATAGTAAAAAAGGATCTAGAAGAATATTTTCTTTTATTTAGAGTTAAGAGCTAGTTATCTTATTCTAATATATACTATAGTTTATTTATATTATCTAAGTCTTACTATATAGGTTTAGGTTCTTCTTCTTACTATAGCCTCCTTTCTTTTATTTTATTTTTCTTTTTTTCTTATCTTAATTATATTATTATTATATAGCTATCTATTTTTTATTACTATATAAGGAGGGTTATATTAGGTTTAAAATAGTCCCTATAGTACACTATATAATAGGTATTACTAATAAAAGAGTATATTTTCCCTAAAAAATAATAAAAATAACTTTTTTACCTTTTTTATATTTTATTTCTAATATTAACCTTATAATTAAGACCTTATTTAAGTATTCTTTTAATTATTAACTATATATTACTTCCTATAGTGACTTTTCTATATTTAAGCTAGATATAATTATATCTTTCTTCTTTATAATTTTTATATTTCTAATAATTTAATACTCCTAATTAGACCTACTTTAATTATTTTATATACACACACTAACCCTTAGAGGGACGATAACCTTTTATTATATTATAGACTATAGAAGCGCTTATGTGTGGCACCTTATTGCTATGGGTTTTCTAGTGGTTCTCCCTATCTATTATAATATAATATTAGGGCTTTAGTTAAAAAAGGACCTTAGAAATTAACCTAGAAGATAAGAAGCTATTTATATAAGAAACTAATTAATAAGAGCTTCCTTAGTATAAAAGAGAAAGTAGACCTAGTTTTTACCTTAGATCTTAGGAAATAAGGTATTATTATAATACTTAGACTACTATTTTAGATATTATAATTAAAAGAAGCTAAAGTACTTATTAATAAAGATATATTTAAAGTTATAGAATTTAACCCTATTATCTATAATAATATCTAAATTTTTAATATTAGGATAGTTAATAAGATTAAAGGTAAGAGTACTAACTAATTATATAAGAAATTAAGACTAGTTATATATAGCTATAGTAATAAGGGAAAATAATATATCTTTATTACCTTACTAATAATTTAATATATAAGTTAATAACTAATCTTAATACTAGCTTTAGTACTTCTATAGAGAGGCTATATCTTATAATTTAGGGATATTACCTAAGTATATATATAATTAACTATAAAATTAAAAAAGATAATTATAGTAAAACTACTAAAAGAGCTATATTACTAGTACTTTTAGAATTTAATTATAAGAGTTATTAAGCTATTATATAATATAGTAGAAGCTAGTATATACTAGTAAGTAATATATTTAAAATACTATTATAAGTATCTATAGATAATAAGCTTAATATATAATCTATACTTATTAATCTTAAAAGAGTAAGAAAGTAGAATTATTAGTATATAGACTAATAATATAATTAGATTAATAATAAAGGAATTTATATAAAGAGAGTAAGAAGAGCTTAATAAAGTAAGATTCTAAGCTAAGTTATATAAAGTACTAGTAATAAATAGCTTAATTATCTTTAATAGCTATAAGCTTACCCTAATAAAAGATAAAAGCCTTTATCTTTAATAGAAGGGTTAAGTTATAAAGTTAATAATAGCTTTAACGCCTTAAGTATATATTAAGGAATATACTAGAGACACTTATCTAGTTAATATCTATTAACTAGAAGTAATATTTAATTTATTAGTTATTATATAATATAAAGAGCCTAGCTAGGTAGAAATTAATAATCTTAACTAATAAATTAAGTAGTAAATTAGAAACTAGAATAAAGGTATTAAATACCTCCCCCTAGACCTCTAAGTACTTAAGCTATTTATCTTTATTAATAAATCCTTTACTAATAATAAAGATTTAAGTTCTTAGATTAAATATATTATTATAATAAGTTATAAAGAGATAATAGACTAAGATAAATTTACTTAAATTAAAGCTAATATTATAATATAGTTATTAACTAAATTAAAAAAAGTTATAAAAAGTACCTTAATATTAGAATTATATATTATAATATAAAGAGTTAATATTAGTTATATAATTAATTTAATATTAACTTTAATAATAAAAGAACTTAAGATCTTACTAATCTTAATAATTTTACTAATAGATTTATATTTTTTATATAAGTACTTTATTAAATTTAATATAATAAAAAAGAAATACTTAATAATTAATATTATAATACTCTAGTAAAGTTATAAATATTATAAAACTATTAAGATATAATAGATTAATAAAGATAATAACTTAGTTAATATAATAATAAAGATATTACTAAATAAAGCTTTATTTACTTTAATTAAGGAGAATATCTTAAATATTTACCTTAAGAGATAGGTAGAGAAGGAGAGGGTAAGGTATAAGGGAGAAGGTAGGCCTTAATTCGCCTTAACTAGGGGTCTTAACTAATATATAAGACTATAGTAGCTATATCTACTAGCTACCGCCTTACTAGGCTATATAACTAAGACTAAGGGAGGCTATTATAGCCTCTTTTAACTAGGTAGTTAAAATCTAAGATTATTAGGGGAGGTAATAACTTAAAAAAGAAGACTAGCTATTATAATATTTTAAAGATACTTTCTCTTAAAGAAGCTAAGAATAAGTAATAGTAGCTATATATTTACTATAATATTTTAAAGACCTTTTCTCTTAATAAGGCTAACTAGAACTAATTAGTAGTAGTTACTTATTTATTATAATATTCTCTAGATATTTTCTCTTAGAGCCTTTAATAACTTTAATATTAGGATTATAGCCTTTAATAAGCCTAGGGAGAGAGGAATCCTCTATTCTTTATACTAAATAGATAAAACCTACCCCCCTCCCCCCCCCTAATAGAAGAAGTAGATTTTCCTTTATATAAGTATTAATAGTAGTAGTAGTAAGAGGAGGTTAGTACTAGAAGAATAAGGTACTAATAATAATATATTTATTATTTTTCTTTTTTATTATATTTTTAAGTAAATTAGCTAGAATTAAGTTATAAAGAGATTTTACTAGTATTACTTAAAGTACTAGCTTAAGTAGTTAATTATATAGGTACCTTAAGTAATAGCTAGTTATACTTTAGAAGAGCTAATTTACTTTACTTTATCTATAAGCTATAAAGGCTATAGTAACTTAACTATAGATAGCCTTAATTATATATAAATAAAACCCTTTTTATATTACTTAATTAAGACCACTAAAACCCACTCTATTCTAATAATTTCTAATAATTTAATATTCTTAATTAGACTAACTTTAATTATTTTATATATATATATTAACCCTTAGAGAGATAATAACTTTTTATTATATTATAGACTATAGAAGCTCTTATATATAGTACCTTATTACTATAGGTTTTCTAGTGGTTCTCCTTATCTATTATAGCACCTTATTACTATAGGTTTTCTAGTGGTTCTCCTCGTCTATTATAGTAGGACTAAATAGATATATAGTCTAATTAGTGTAATTAAATAATAATAATAATAATATTTAAATTAATAATAGAATATAATATATAGGTTTTATATATTAAGATAATTATATAAAGTTAACTATTATAAATATAAATAATTATTATAAATAATTATTATATTATTAGTTATATATTATATTAATAACTATAACTAAGTATAAGTTTAATATAATATAAATAAATAATACTTTTTAATAATATTTAAGTAATATAACTAGTTAACTAATAAATATTTTTATATTATATAATTATTAAGGTAACTATATAAAGCTATTATAAGTAAAAGGTAAAGTAATATAAGTAATAGATCTAATAAAAGGCTAGAAGAAAGATATAAAGTTAGATTATACTTTTATTAAGCTTTTTTTAATAGGAAAAGGGCTATATTTAAATAAGTATCTACTTAGATATTTTACTTTAGTCTAAAATATTATTTAACTTTAGTAATATAATACCTTATTCTTAAGTTTAATATAGCTTACTATTACTCTAAGTTATAAAGCTTAATATATAATACTTTATTTTAATTAGTTAGAATAAGTAGGTTTTAATATATTATTTTAGTTAGAATAAGTAAGTCTTAATATTTTATTTTATTTAGTTAGAATAAGTAAGTCTTTATATATTATTTTACTTAGTTAAAATAAGTAAGTCTTATTATTATATTTAGTTTACTAGAATAAGTAAGGCTTATAACTCTATTTTAATTAATTAGAATAAGTATATATTTATTAATAGTAACTATAATATTTTTATAATTAAGTTATAAAATAATATTTTAATTAAATAATAATAATAATATTTTATTTATTCTAAAAAAATAAAAGAAAATATAAGAGTTTATTAATAAAGTTATATATTAAAGTTATATTATTTTGATATATTATATAAAGATTATAATAATATAATAAATCTTTTTAAGTATAATATAAGCTATAATCTTATAATATATCTTTAAAAATTTAATAACTATTTTAGTTAATTAATTATATTAAAGTAATTACTTTTAATTATTCTTATTTATTTATTTATTTAGGGGCTTAAAAGTGACTTAATAACTAAATAAATTAAGTTAGTTACTAGTAGTTATAACTAATTTTAGTTATAGTAACCGTGACTATTGACTACTAGCTACTGACTTAATTCATTTAGTCAGCCCCACTTTTCTAGTTACTCACCAGTCATCAAAATAGTCACTGACTTTTTTCCAACCCTGGCTGTACCTACCGTCTCCACGATTCCGCTTCGCCTGCCCTGGTCCGCCCTTAATCTTAACCCAGACTTTTTATGCACTCTCTACGCCGGGCTGCACAAATATTGCCCGCTTCTCCCCTCAACCGTCCTCGCAAAGTTCTTTACCTACTTTGCGAAGCTTTCTCGGAGAACCAACGAAAGCACCCTGCGCTCCCATTACTTCAGTCCGCGAAGCCATATACATCATATCCTCGCTTCTTTTCCAACATGCCGCGACGAGTCCTCACAGACGAGGAGCGCCAGCGCGTAAATGCCTATGAGGAAGCTCTGGAAGCTGCCCTGCGCGAGGTCGACCGCAGTGACTATGATACTCGCTTCCATGTCAGTCAAGCGGTAGAGCAGGCCCATCCGCTCAGCGCAGACATCCGCGAAGCGATGGCGCAGGAGAAAACTGCTCAGTTCGCCGACCCGCTGCGGCAAGTAGCAAGTACAATCAACCTCGACCGGTTTAAGCCCGACACACCATGGGGCCTTGTTGTGTACCGAACGGCATATGGCGATGATGCTACTTGGAGGCGAATGCTCGACGAGCTTCAGGACTCCGTGGCCTCGTTGCCGTACGAACCTGCGCCCAACCCAGAGCTCTACACGAGGCATCGGTTTGAGATTATGGACCATCAAAGCCAGTTCGAAGGCGCTTCCATGCAAGCCTTGCGTGACAAATTTTCCGTGTGGGTCGTGGATGAGTACCGAGCCAACCTCAAGGAAGAGCACCGTCCCTCGGTGGAGGAAATTAACGTCAACATGGCTAGTTCCCTTGCCGGGGCGCGCTACAACTTCTTCCTGGTCGTCGACGACATCTGTCTCGAGTCACTGGACCAGGCATGTGGCCCTGTAGTGAAGCTCGTGCAGGCAGCGGGACACGAGGGTCTAGACTACAGCCTCTCGGCGGAGGAAATCCAGGAAATGGGTCCCAAGGAAGAGGACTCGGAGTGGGAGGGGGGATTGACGGAAAATGAGTATGAGAATGTTGGTTGGATGTATATAGAAACGTCAGATTATGCCGTTTTTCAGGAATATTTGGCGGAATCTTCAAACTGGGAAGACGAGTACTTGAGACCGCCTAAGTTAAGATCTCTGGATGGATTTGAAGATGCGCCGGGGTCGTGGAGGAAGTGATAGTAAATATAAAAAAACTTGTACTGTAGTAGGGCCTGGCAGACGGTAGTTTGCAACCTCTGCCTGGCAAGTTTGTCGTCAATTCTACTGTTCGCGCCATCAGAGGATCGCTTGATCCGTCGCAAGGGTTAGCGTCTAGCACAGATGACTTCATCCTTGCACCTTGTCTTTAGCATTGCACTAACACTAGCAGTCTTGTCCTTACTGTTAGGAAAACAGGTCACGGTATATATCGTTAGTTATTTAGTTATTTAGTTATTATTATTACTATTCCTATTCTTAATTAATTCTATATATATAAGTAGTACCTTTATTATTACTAGTAATACCTTTATTACTACTAGTAATACTATTATACTAATTATAATAAAGATATAGATTAATGCAAGACAAGTGGAGAGACTCGGATGCAGGCAGACTGTTTCTGTGAGATAACTTCGACTGGAGCAATCGCGACCCAAAGTAACGTTTCGACACGTCAATGCAGTCCCCATCGTCTATTTAGCCTGCTTTGTGGAATTGCATCCCCGCAGTTTTGTTGAAAGAGTTTTGTTTAAAAGGCAGCCCCCCACTCTCGCACGCACCCCCAACATCGTGGGGGTCAAAATGAGTCAACATGACGAGACTTACTTCTTGTTGATCAAGTGCGGAAAGAAAATGCACACTCGGTTCTACCGTTTGTCATTGAATTTATGCGCCACCGAATTTCTTACCAACCCCGTGCCTTTGTCCAGATATCCACAATTTCATCCTCCTTACCCGGCCGACCCTCGTCCACCACAAAGTACCACCCAAAGTGGCTGCTGGTGATGCACGCGTGGTTGGGCCACAGTTTCACTTTTTGGCCAACTTCCAACATGTCCGAGGGTGGCCCCGACGGCGTACCCTTGCGCTTGCCCGCCGCCCAGGTCAGGATGCCGTGCTCCTGCGAGAACCGGCCGACCGACCATCCCTCGTAGTCCTCGACGTCGCCTGCGGGCGGCGCCGCGCCCGGCCGCCCCCACGGCGTAAGCAAGGCCATGCCGTCGTATGCCTTGCAAAACTCACGGCCTAGGGCCAGGCCGCCGGCACCGATGAGCGCCTCGGGCGTGCCGCCCGCGCCGCGCCCGGGGTAGGTGCTGTGGACTTGGGCGAGAACGGTCAGCGCAATGTCGCCCCACGAAAGGCGCGACGCCGACATGCTGTGTGCGGCGAGCTGCTGGAGATCGAGCGTGGGGTAGACGCCGGCGTGGATTTCAACAACGTGGCCGCTGCTCTTGACTGTGCCAAACAGCGCCGTCAAGCTCTGCACCTCGGTCTGTAACTCCGGCGTAGACGCGGCCTGTGCGTCGTCTCGGCTCAAAAGATTCTGGACCGACAAGGCTGTGGGCGATGCACCGCCCGAGAGAATGAGGACGGGGAGGTTCAATACGCCCTGTTCGGCTGCGCGCGCCTTGATTCTGTCCGCGCCGACCATCATGGCTCGAATTTCGTCGCCCATCATCTTGATAGCCGCCGCACGGCTATCACCGCCGTAGGACTGACCGGCGTGAGAGTACATCCCAGAGAGGACAATATCGCCATCCTGGTGAGCCTTCAGGGCAGCATCGGCAACCTCGAGGAGGCGCTCGCTATCAGCGACGACGCCGGCTCGTTTACCGCCCATGTCAATCTTGATCGAGGCATGGGGGGCAACGCCGCTCGCTTGGCGTAGTTTAGCAGCAATTGGAAGCTGTGCAGGGTCGTCGAGAAGAATTGAGACCGAGCCGTTGCCGAGAGCGCTGGCAATGGCGGCAAGGCGGTCAACTGCGTTGGCGTTGATGGGTAGGCCGTAGAGAACCTGCAATAGCCACATATTAGCTACTGCTTCCTGATTTAATTACCCCACAGAGACATACATTAACTTGCCGACCTTGGGATTTGTACTCTTTGAGAGTCTGCAGCAGGAATTCAGCCTCGGCCAGAGTCGAAACCACGAGATTCACCGGGAATGAAGCGTCATCGCCGACTTGCAGTCGAGTAATTTCTACCGTCTATAAAAGTCAGCATGGACTCGCGCAAAGGCGCTAGTAGACCAGCCGTACTTTGTGCGTCTTGACGTGTGCTCGCCAGCCTAGGTTGAGGCTCTTGCAAGCATCCAGCATGCGGCTACAGTTTCTGCGCACGGCGGCGACGTTGATGATGGCCGCTGGCGTAGGCACATTGCGAATTGACTTTCCGACGTACTCGGCGACAAGCGCCTCTCGGGGCGAGGCAGTGTAGTAGGTCAACGACGCCATGGCGATTGTAGCAGCAAGGAGCGACGGATGCTGGAGCAAGCAAGCAACGAGTCACTTGAGGCCTTTTGATTCGACGAGCGATTTGGGACAGCGTGCGATGAATTGTCGTGTGACGTAACACAGGTCAAGGAAACCTTCACTGTTGCAGCCACCAGCTGCAGCCACCGAATGCAGCGCTCTCATTGGCTCGCTACGTCGAATGACCCACAACTGTATGATAGACCTATAACTCTCGATAGGGCAAATGTGGCCCTAAGCAAGCAAGAATATTAACACCAAAGAACCCCTACGTATCGTACCGTATGACCCCTTATAATACTAACACTAATTAGTGGTTATAAAACTATAGATAGTTAGGAATTATTAAGAAGAGATAAGCTTTTTATTTTAATATAAAAACATTATACTACTAAATAAGCTAATTTAATAGGTCTAGCTATAAACACACTACTCCCCTATAGAGTTTTCTTAAATATGACCTCTTCTTAAAAAAGATCTAGTGACTATTAAGTTATTAATTCCTAAGGGATTTAATTATCTTATTCTATTATAAGAAATTAAAATTATTAAATTTATTTATTAATATATTATCCTTATTATAATAAGGTAATAAGAACGTAGATAATAAGGGGGCCCTTATATATCTAGGAACTATTATTAAATATATAAAATTTATCTTAAGTGATTAGGAAGATATAGAACTATTAATAATTAATATACCTACTACTACTATTACTTAAATTAATAATATTATTATTAATTTTATTTATATAAATAAGGATAATAATCTAAGAGGGATCTTTATATATATTATTAAGGACTTTACCCTCTAGATAATAGTAACCTTTATTAGGGGAAACCCACTTATTATTTATAGCTTTTATAACTAACTATATAAATATAGCGTTTATATAGTTAGGTAGCTAAGATACTTAATTATAAAGGCACTTAATAATTTATATAAGAAGGAAGAGATGCTAGAATAGGATAATAATTAACCACCCTAAGTTATTCTTAAGAGAAGAGTAATAGAGGCTATAGCTACTAGAGTAGCTACCTTTAGGGCTAATAATAATATACGCTAACTAAAGATAAATTAAAGCTAAGGCTAGGATATTAGCGGCTAATTATAAGTTATTAATATCCTTTATAAGCTTAAGTAATTAGTAAAGAGTTACTTAGACTATAAGAAATACTCTAGTAAGAGAGATAAATTTATCTATATTAAACTTAATATCTTCTATAATAAATATAGCTACTTTAAAGTACTAGAAGTAGTATAAGGAAGAGCACTACTTATTATACTAATTAGTGCCGCCTCTAAGTACTATATAGTATAGTTATCTTACCTTAGGCTAGATTATAATAGTCTTATACTATATATTAAGTAGTACTTTAAGTCACTAATTATAATAGAGGGATACTATATTAAATAGCGTACCCTTAGTCTTTAGAAAACTATTAATAAGAGCCCTAATAAGCCTATAACTAAATATATTAATTATATTATTAACTAAATTTAGAAACTATACTATAGCCTTAACTAAGAAAAAGGCGATAGTAATAGTAAGAAAAGAGAGGCTCTCTATAGTGCTATTATTAATGTTAAAGCCTATACTATAGTATTAATAAAGCTAGACCTAATGTTTAATAGCCTCGCCGCTAAGCTTAGGTAGGTAGCTAATTTATATAAGAGGAAGAAGGCCGCTAGTCACTAGGCCGCCTTTATTACTAATTAAGAATACTATAATTATCTAGTTAATAATAATAGCTACTGCCCCGCTTATAATAATTAATACTAATAAGCCCTAAATACCTATAGTAATACCCTAAGTAATTCTAGCCGATTTAGAGGGTGTACTAAGAAGTGCTATATATGTAGCAAAACTAGCTACTAGTTAACAAGGCACTCTAACTCTAAGCGTACTATATCCCGTAATACGTGGTTTAAAAAGAAGAACTATAGATCACTACTAATAGAGAAGAGATTCTAGTTATTCCTAACTAAATTTAAAGGTAATAAGTACCCTAATAAAGCAGATAAGCTACTAGAGTAGATATATACTACTAACCTCTTTAATAATAATAACTATAATAACGAAGATAAACTTAGTAAGAATTTCTTTATCTTATTAATAACTATTACTAATAACTTCCTTATAGCTAATATACCTGCCCTAAGTGAAGTTACTACTATACTTACTAACTCTACTACCCGCCACACTCTATTAGCTAACTAACTAAGCTAACCTAGTAGCTATAGTCACTACACTACTACTATACTTATACTAGACCTAGAGATGACTTTAGAATATAGTGATATCTATATATTAATATTAAGATACTATAAGTAGAGTTTTTAAGGGATCCTACTAGACATAGGTGCCTTAGGTAACTTAATAGTAGGTATACTATAGGTTAAGGCACTACTAAGAATAATACTATACCTTAAGATTAAGGATACCCCTATATTAATTATTAAATTTAGCGCTAGCTTTACTATATCTAAAGGTAGAGTTCGTGTGCTAATAAGCCTAGGAATAATTAACTTTAGAATTCTATTAACACTAATGCTTTTTTTATTTTTATTAACTAATATAGATAAGATAAGGGTTAAATTTAATAACCTAGATAACTTATTAATTTAAGGCAGTAAATAGATTCTAGTTATAAGGTAATAAGGCTACCCCTAGTAGTAAATTAATACTACTAAGAGTATAGCTTTTATACTCTTTAAGACCTAGCTTTACTAACTATATTAATGATTTAGACACCCCTCTATTAATTAACTAAGCTAAGTCTTAAAGTGTACTAACGAGGAATTTAATCCTAAATTTATTAAGAAGATTAATAAAGTGTGCTATTACTACTAAATAAATATATAAGCGCTTAGCTAATTTAAATTTACCCTTAAGGATAACCCTAAGTTTAACTTTAAGATAATTATAGACATCTTCTATATTTAAGGACACCTAGTACTCTATATAGTTAATTCTACTATAGCGTTCTAAGCTACTTAATTCCTAGTACTAATTAGCTAAAAGGCTTAAGATATATTTAATATAATTAAAGAATACTAGATAGATATATATATTAGTCTACTAGATTATATTATATATAATACTAGTAAGAACTTCACTTCTACTAAATTTAAAGAGTATATAAAGTCCTTAAATATCTAGACTTATAAAGCCCCTATTAAAGCTTATAATACTATTAGTAAAGTAGAAAGGTACTATAGAGTCCTCCACTACACTTATAAGATCCTTAATAAGGAAATAGGTAGTAATATAACGTCTAACTAGAAATTATAAGTAGCTATTTATTAGGGCCTAGACAGCGCATAGCAAGGAAGAGGCACCAAGAGCATAGGTAGCTTGTGGCGGGGACGTAGGGCACGAGCATAGACACAGGGCTTAGTTACGTAGGGAGCACACAAGTACTTAATCGCGTCGTTAATACGACTAAGCATTAATAGGGCAGCGATAATTCCTACAACCATAGGCAACCCACCTTCACATATAGCTAAATATAAGTACTCTTCTCACTATAACCTTATAGGATTATCGCTATAAACCTATCTAATAGGTAAGGAGACCATAATAAAATCACTATAGCTACACGTAGTAGATAATAGTAAGGAATCACTAGTAAAGAAGATATAATAACCTAGGATCCTACTAGGGAGCACGTTAAAGGAATACTTTAAGATATTAGTAGTATATCTTTAGTAGTAGAAGTCTTAAGTAACCTAGGGATAATTAATAATACCCTTATAGAGGAGGAGCTATAAAGCTACCTTATATAGGTAGCTAGTATATAGTAATATAAGAAAATAATAGAGTTATTATAGAAGGCTAAAAAGGGGGAGGATATTATACTTAGACTAGATCTTAAAGTACTACTAAAAAAAGAAAAATAGAAGAATATAGTGATAATATAACTTCCTAGTGTACACTTTAAAGGGAAATTATATATTAAGTACTAAAACTTTCTAGTAGTACTTAAGACTTACTTTAAAGTAAACGTAGATAATTATATAAAGGACTAGGAAAAGGTAATATATATAGCTCTTTACTTATAAGGAGAGGCTTAGAAGTAATAAAGTGGCTACTTTAAAGACACTTTAGTAGGGAAGTATAAGGGTTTTATATAGGAGGAATTCTATATATAATATAGAAATAAGCTAAGAAGTAAGGATATTAAGGCTTAAAGAGCGGTATAGGTACTTATTATATACTAATAGAAGGACTCTAAGTTAGTAAGGGAGTACCTTTAACACTTTAAAGATATAGCGCTAGAGCTACTAGATATATTAGCTCTAAGTATAAAAATAATATAAGTAATAGAGTATATATAGGAGTGAATTAAGATAGCCCTAAGTAGTAGTAGCGTACTTATAATATAGAAGCTACTAGAGTCTTAGGCGGAAAATGCGGAGAGAGTGGTAGGTATAACGCACTAGACTAGAAGAATAGGGATAGTAGGGCTACTATAGGGGACCCTATAAGGACTAGCGATACTATAAGGAGGCACTAGTGACGCTATAGGATGTTTTAAGTGTAGAGGGGTAGGATATATTTAGAGGGACTATATAGTACCTTACTACTTAATCTATTAACACTAGTTATATATAATAGCGAGGTATATAAATAGTAACTCTACTTCGCTTAAATAGATAGTAAGTAATAAACTCTTTATAATACTACTAAATAATATACTAGTAAAGTAGGTAAGATTAGAAGACTAGGATTAATAGGAAGCTTACTACTAACTATACCTAAGGAAGGAGATTATAGTGAAGATATATTAAGGATAAAGCTAGGAAACTATATTAGTATTCTTAGACGTAGGAAGTGACTTTAATATAATAAATAGGAGTCTAGTGACTAAAGATTAAATTTAAGAGCTAGATATAATAAACTCGCTAATAAATCCCCTTAAGTTAGTAAAGTCTTATTATATATATAGATAAATAATAAAGATACTATAGATTATAGATAACTTAGGTATTAGGAGGGAGTAGTAAATACTATTTATAGTCGTAGATACCTTACTATAAATAATATTAGGCCTATAGTAGTACGTTAAGGAGAATATTATATAGTAATATAGAGAAGGGAAGTAGAACTTTCTTATTTATTAAGGAGACGTTAAGTTAGTTATAAGCCTAAGGGAACTCTATAAAGTGACTAGGGAGGTAAGGATATATATAATAGTAGTAGGAGAATTAGAAGGAAAGAGGAAGAAAAGAAGTAAGGAGGTAGTAATCCTAAAGGAATACTATAACTTTAGTTAGGTATTCTTAGCGGAAGAGGCAGTAAAGCTACTAACTCTTAATAGGCTAATATATATAATTAAGATTAAGGATAGGAAAACACCCCTATAGGGACTTATTTACGCGCTTTTTATAAGGGAGCTAGATAAACTCCGCGAGTTTATAAATAAGGGACTAAAAAGGAGTTAGATCTATTAGTCTATAAGCCTAGTAAGAGCACTTATACTATTTATACTAAAGAAAGGAAGTAAGCTATAACTATATATTAACTACTATAGGTTAAACTAAGTAACTTATAAGAACCGCGCACTATTACTATTAATCACGGAAATCCTAGATTATATTAAAGGAGTAAGGGTTTATATAAAGCTAGATATAAAAGATGCCTATAGATAGCTATATATCTACGAGGGTGATAAGTAGAAGATAGCATTTTACTATTATTATAGACACTTTAAGTATATAGTCTTACTATTTAGACTAATAGGGGCACTAGTGTTATTCTAAGAATATATTAACTATATACTATATAAAGAAATTAACTACATCTATATAGTATACCTTAATAATATCTTAGTATTTAGTAAGGACACTATAGAATATATATAGTATATCTACTAGGTGCTAGTAAAGCTTAGAAAAGCGAAGTTATACCTGAACCTTAAAAAGTGCGAATTTAGCGTAACTATAGTAAAATTCCTAGGTTTTATAATAAAATAAAGGAAGATCACTATAGACTAAGAACACGTTAAGGCCGTTATAAGCTAGCTAGAGCCTAGTAGCGTTAAGGAGATCTAGTTATTCTTAGGGTTTATAGGGTTCTACTAATAATTTATTAAGAACTTTAATAAGATTACTTTACCACTTATAAAAAGAATAAAAGGGAATATAAAAAGGAGGTTTTAGCTAAGCACTAGGGAGCTTAAGGTATTCTTAAAGCTAAAGCTAGCCTTTAGTAAAGCCCTAATACTAGCGTAGTTTAACTAAAAAGCGCTAACTTAGGTAGAAATAGATATATTAGACTTCGTGATTAAGGCGGTACTATTATAACTATAGGGAGGTCGCTAGTACCCTATAGCGTTCTTATTATAAAAGCTCTGCGGAGCGGAATTAAGATACTAGACGCCTAATATAGAAATATTTATAATACTAATAGCGTTTTAATAATAGAGGCACTACCTAGTATATCTAGCCTATATAATTAATATTATCATAGACTACCTTAACTATAGTCACCTTATAAGGAAGAAGAACCTTACTTACCGCTAGGTAGTAGCGCTAGATAAACTATCTCCTTTTAACTTTAAGATCACTTTCTAACTAGGGAAGTTAAACCTAGCTAATATACTATTAAGAAGAGAGGACTATAATAATAGTAAAAAGGCTAAGGTATAAGGAAGTAGTATAATCCTAGGGTTTCTATAGCGGTTTTATAGGGAAGGTAATAACGCGAGGAAGAAAGAGTATTAACTAAGGCTAGTGAGAATAGTAGTATAGCTACGCGGTAAAAGAGTAACTAGGATATAAGAAGATAGTAATAGAGATATAGGGTTAACTAAAGAGGAAGCTTAGACGCCTCTAGCGGATAAGATATAAGAATACTAGTAGAGGGACGCCTTTATAGGGATAGTATAGGGAAGAATTTAAGAAAATAAAGAAGATAGTATAACTATATAGGGAGGATACTAGAATATAAATAACTATAGACTCTTATATAAGAATAGAAAAGTGTTTATACTAGTAGGGATAAGGTTAGAGATCTTATAGTTATATTATAATAACCTCGTAGTAGGCTACTAGGGGGTGCGTAAGATAGGGAAGTGGATTAGGTAATAATTCTTCTAGTAGTCACTAAGAAAGAATATAACTATATACGTTACCTTATATTATATCTATTAGATTATAAAGGGAAGGTAGTACTAACTATATAACTACCTTATAATATTACTAATACTAGACTAGCCTTTTAAGGAAATTATAATAAATATAATCACTAGCCTCCTAGAGGTTTAGGGAGATAAAGGAAAGTAGAATGCTATCCTAGTAATAGTAGATAGGCTTAGTAAGTATAATATTTATATTACTATAAATAAGAACCTTACTAGTAAGGGGCTCGTAAATATTATCCTTAAGAAGGTCATAGCGCACTATAGGACGCTAAAGGGCATTATATTAGACTAGGGATCTATCTTTACCTCCGGGTTCTAGTAAAGCCTCTACCACCTATTAGCGATCAAGCAACAACTTAGCGTCGCGTTCTATCCTTAGACAGACAGCTAAATAGAGTAAATAAACTAAGTAGTAGAATACTACCTATAGACGTTCTATACTATAGATTAATTAGACTAGCTATTATACCTTCTAATAATATAATTCGCGTATAATATAGGGACGTAAGTATCTACTAGTAAGACCCTAGTAAAGATACTACTAGGGTATAACCTAGTGATCCCCGCGCTATTAGGTCTATAGGATATAATAAATGTTTAAGTAGGGTCTAGAGTGAGGTTATAGGAGACTACCTAAGAAGACATAATAAAGCACCTATAAAGAGCCTAGTAAGCCTAAGTGTAATAGTATAATAAGAGAAGAAAAAAGAAGTTATTTATAGTTAGTGACTAAGTCCTCCTATTAATAAAAAACCTACACCTATAGTGACTATACTAGAAGCTTATAATAAAGTATATAGGATTATATAAGATAATAGAATAAGTAAGGATAAGTAGGCTAGTATACTAAATAAGCCTACCCCCTAAGTTATAAGTCTATAATATCTTTAATATAAGCTTACTAGAATTATATAATAAATAACTAGGTTAAGATAAAGAAGTAAATAATAGGGTATTAAAAGGGGAGGATAAGTATAAGGTTAAGAAAATTATAGGGTATAAGTATAAGGGGAAAAAACGCCTATTCTAAGTAAAGTAAGTAGGCTATAATAATAAGGAGAACTCCTAGTTAAGATAGAGTAACTTCACTAAAGGAGTTATAGTTAAGGAATATAAAGAATAGTTATAGGGATAAAGGAGGGAGTAATAAGTAAGTAATAAGGAAGTTATAGGGATATAAGAAGAAAAGTAAAATAACTAATTATAATTTAATAGTAAGTTTATAATAAGGAAACTATAGCCTAGGTCCTTTAACTATCTAGTAAGTAAGTAATATCTTTATTATAAGTATAATAATAAAAGTAAGATCCTTAGTATATAGTGAATATACTATAATATTACCTTATACTAGTAAGGAAATAATAAAATAGAATCCTAAGAAGGAAGTTATAATAGAGTTATAAGAGAGTGGTAGAGAAGCTATGTCCCCCCTACTTAGGAGTAGGAGGAGCCTTAAGATATTTACTAGGAGTATCTTATTAGGATATAGCGGATATAGCCGCTATAGCCTTAGCCTTATAGTAAGTTTACTCGCGGGTATACTAAATGTTTATACTAGTAAACTTAGTAAACTTAAAGCCCTTAGGTAATAAGGGTATAAGGGAGAATTTAAGTCTATAAGCTTAATGCTATTATAAGTTAGTAGGTAAGGGATAGTGAGGACGCTGTGAACGTATAGCGAAGTATTAGAAACCGGAAGTGAGGTAGTAAAGGTACTTGAGCTAGGACGTAGCGACGGTAGTAGCGGTCTTGCGGTCAGCTTCCTACGTGGTAGTAGCGACGGGGTCGACGACGGGCGCAGGAGCAGGAGCGAGGACGTTAGGAGTAAGCTGCGGGGCAGTAGCGGCAGTAATAGCCTGCGTAGTCACTACTTAGCTAACGTGAGGAGACTAACGGCGGCGAGCTCCTACCTTAGCCGCAGTGAACCCGCGGTAACTAGTGATGACTTAATGACTAAGAGATTATTAAGTAGCCTATAGTGTGTTAGTAGTGAGGTTTAAGTGACATCGTAACTAACATATAGTAAGAGAGGTACTATAGTACTAGTGGTCCCGGAATAAGCTATATACTCGCTGCTTACTCTTAGTAAGCACGAGGTAGTCCTTATTACTACGGAGGCACTTTATACACTTTAGGGATCTAGCTATATAATAGTGAGTTAGTAAGAGCTAAGGAGCGAGGATATAGTAACCTACTTAATTAGCTATAGTAGTCCTCCTAGAACTAGGAGCCGTGAACTATATAATATAAGTAGTAAATATAGGCGTAGTTAAATCTATAAGGATATAGTAAGTTAGTAAGAGGGAGATAGTAAGGGTAAAGTATATATATAGGGGGCTAATACTCTAAGTACTAAGAAGAGAATTAGTAGGGAAAGAATAGTAAAGACGTGATAAGGTACTTACTTATATTCTATTATAGCTACTACTATAGTAATAGCCTTAGGCTAAGGCGTAGGATTAGACCTATAAGGTTATAGTTAGTAGACTATAAGGCTATAGGGGTAATAAATATATATAAAAAGGGCAAAATATAGTAAGAGAGTAGCTAAGTAGTAGAGAGTATAAAGTAATAATATAGTGAGGGAATAAGGAGAGAACTATATAGAAACTAGAAGGGACGCTATAGGTTAGTAAGGGATAGATAGTAAGAAAGTAAAGAGCTAGTAGTAAAGAAAGGTAAGGAAGGAAGAAGGTTAGGGTAAGCGTAGGAAGCCTAAGTATAAAGGCAGGACACTACTAAAAGGCCTAAATATACTAAAATTAATGTTTTTAAGCTTATATAATATAATTAAGCTAGGAAAAGACACTTAAGAGAATTATAAATATAAGGTAGTAATAATATAACTAGAATAAAGGGGGTAAACTATAAGGAGGTAAGGAATTTAATATATATAGATTTTAATAAGAATAAAGAAAAGAAGAAAAAGAAGAAGAGAGGGAGGTATTATAAAGAATGCCTTTAAGGGCGTATAATAAAACGCGTAATATAGTAGCTATATAAAGTATAAGAGCTAAAAGGGATAAATATAAATAAAAATAACTATAGACTTATAAGGAAATAATAAATAAATAGTATTAATATAAGGAGTTAATAAATAAGATATATATAATATAATAAAACGCGTATATATAATAAATAGAAAATAAGAAAATAAAGGGATAGGAGGAAATAAAGTATATATAAGAAGGAAGCTATAGGGATAAAGCGAAGGGAATAGTTAAAGAATAGACACTAAAAATAATATTATAGGTAGATATAAAGGCGGTAAATAAAGTAAAAATAGCGGCACGTGATAAGGGCGTAAGTCATTAGGAGGACATAGAACTAAGGTAAGGAGGACACTGTGACTATAAGAGGAGAGGAGATAGGAGGGGGCGGCTATATATAGAGTGCCGGGGATAGCGCTAAGAGAGAGGGGGCAGCCTATCAGGGCCTAGACAGCACATAGTAAGGAAGAGGCACTAAGAGTATAGGTAGCTTGTGGCGGGGACATAGGGCACGAGCATAGATATAGGGCTTAGTTATATAAGGAGTATATAAGTACTTAGTCATATCGTTAATATGACTAAGTATTAATAAGGTAGTAATAATTCCTATAACTATAGGCAACCTACCTTTATATATAGCTAAATATAAGCACTCTTCTCACTATAACCTCACACTATTAAAGCTATTAATAATACTACTAGACCTAATAGTATTATACTAATCTTACTAGTATTTAGAGTATACCCTTAATTAACTAATACCTCTTTACTTAATATATCTATCTCCTATTATACTAAAGCTATTTAAAAAGCTATTAATAAAGTTAGAAAGCTTTTAACTAAGAGGTAAGTAAGGGACGCCCTTAGAATAAGGAATAGCCTAGTTACTAGCTATATTAGAAGCCTTCCTTTATAATTAAAAGTATCTATATTCTAAGAGAAAAGCAACTAGTAGAGGCTATATAGACTTATTACTATATATAGAGAGATATATACTTTAAATATACTATATAGCCTAGCTAATTTTTAGTTAATAGTTATTAGGCTATACCTAAGAGAGGCCTTAGCTCTTACTACTAGTAAACCTAGGCTTAACGCTACTAGAAGAAGTAGTATAAAGGGTATACTAATTACCCTTACTACTAATAGTGCCCTAGCTAGAAGAAGTAATATAAAGAGCACGCTAATCGCCCTTACTACTAATAGCGCCCTTACTATAAGAAGTGGTGGAGAGAGCGCTATAATTACTCTCGTTACTAGTGAGCCTAGCGCTACTAGAAGAAGCGGTAGAGAGAGCGCTATAACTACTCTTACTACTAGCGAACCTAGTAGTAATAGAGGTAAGGTAGGGGAGAAAGTAGAAGAGGGATTAGAAAAGGGGCTAGTACTAAGGAGGTTAATATAACTAGGATATAGTAAATATAGCTAGAATAAGGCCCTCTTAGCTAAATTTATCTTTAATAAAGCTTTCTTTAATAAGATACCCTATAATAAATCTATACTTAATAAAGCCTTCTTAGTAAAAGCTCTTTTTAATAATACTCTCTTTAATAAGGCGTTTATTACTACTAAAGAATAAGTTAACTAAGAGCTAGTTACTAAGCTATAAGAGAAGGGCCTAATAACTATACCTAGCTAGCTATTTAAGAAATCTAACTTTAATAAGATTAGGTAGTTATTTAATAGAGGTGTCTTTTAATTTAAATAATATAATAAAAATAAATATAGCTAGTATTACCTTTTTAAGGTATAAATAATATATAAAGTAAAGGGTAAAGGCACTAATAAGCTCTATAAGAAATCTCGCCTTATAATTTATAGTTATAATAACTAGGGTAAATTTATTATATTAATAGAATTACTAATAATCTAGAGGAATAGCTAGAGGCTACTTATTATACTAGCTCCTTTACTTACCTAGAGAAAAATTAGCCTTTAGATAAGAGATATTACCTAAGTATATATATAATTAAATACCCCGCTCTAATAAGTTATACTTATAAAGCTACTATAATAGCTTTATAACTAGTACCTAGAGGGTATAATTATAAGGGTAATTAAGCCTTTATATAGTATCCTAGAAGTAAGCACCTACTAGTAGGCGATCTACTTAAAGCACTATTATAAGTAGCTTAGTATAATTACTTTAACCTTTAATCTATGCTTTATAATCTCTACGGGCGATAAATTTAGCCTTATAGGAATATAAATAGATAATATAATAGGCCTAAGTGATAAGAATTTTACCTAACTTAAGGATAAGAAGCTTATAGCTACTAGATTTATTACTAAACTAAAGGAATTCCTTATAATAAAAACACTACTGCTTTTTAATAGTTACTAAATTACCTTAGGCTCTAATAACTTTATTATAGTTACCTAAAAAGAGTAAGCTAATAAGTTAGCTCTCCTAATAACAAAGTAGGAATACATAGAGTAACAAGCTCGCAGAGTATACCTATTAACCATTTACTAGCTAGAAGCTATATATAACCTCTTTATAGTGGCCTAGTAAAAAGAGCTAAATAATAATAATTTTAAGTAGCTCCGCCACTATCTATAATAGTAGATAGATAATATAAAGAGAGGACTTTAATATATCCCTATTAACCTCACTAGGGCTAAGCTCTTTACCTTTATTAATAGATTATTTACTAATAATAAAGACTTAAGCTCCTAGCTAGGTTATATTATTATCCTAGGTAATAAGGAATAAGCTAATAACTAGAGCCTCCTAAGGGGTAATATTATTATATATAACTTAACTAAATTAAAGAGAGTAATATAAAGCGCTCTAGTAAGTAAATTATATAGTATAGTATAGGGAGTAGATATTATATACGCCTTTAATTTAACACTAGTAATAATAACTAAAAGGCTTAGCCTCTTAGAGATCTTAATAATTCTAATAACTAATTCCTTCTTACTATATAAATGCCTAGTTAAATTAGGCACTATAAAAGAGAAATAACTTATAATTAATATTATAGTACTCTAATAATTATATAAATAAAGAGAGGTATATAAGATAAGATAGATTAATAGTAGCTATAATCTAGCTAACGCTATAATAAAGGTATTACTAAATCTAACGCTTAAAAGCCTTATTAATATAAATAAGATTAATATTAGGATATAAGGATAGGTAGCTTATAATAATATAAAAGAATAATAACTAGAAAAGAAGGTATAAAGGCTAAAGGCGTAGAGGTATAGAGGCATA
Organism: Beauveria scarabaeidicola; assembly: GCA_037289395.1. Taxonomy (NCBI): domain Eukaryota; kingdom Fungi; phylum Ascomycota; class Sordariomycetes; order Hypocreales; family Cordycipitaceae; genus Beauveria; species Beauveria scarabaeidicola. Next base: position 12,269 of record JAEIJG010000229.1, on the reverse strand, counting down.
GAGTAGAAGAAGGATATATTAGATATATATATATTAGAAGAATCTACTTTTTATTATATTTTTAAAGGAATTAAGCTAATTTAGCTTAAAATTGAGGAATTTAATGATTTTTAGCCTTAAAAGAGAAAGACTGCTAGTGTTATAGCCACTAGCTATAGCTACTAAATGTAGCGCTCTTATTAGCTCGCTACGTCGAATGACCTATAACTATATGATAGACCTATAACTCTCGATAGGGCAAATGTAGCCCTAAGCAAGCAAGAACATCAACACCAAAGAACCCCTACGTATCGTACCGTACGACCCCTTGTGATACCAACATTCACAATCTCTAACACGCAGCATTTCCCTTATTATTGCCCCCTCTAGAACCCGCCTGCCCCTCACTACGCCAGACTGGGCGTCGCGTCCTCTCTAGAATGCTACGGAACGTGAGCGGAATATGGGGTACTATGGGGATCTCTGCCCTCACTTGCACCAACCATCAGAGGGCCCATTGGAGCTAATAACGTTCTGATCAGCGCTTAGCCGACGCATGGAACCCTTGGGGGAGGGGGGCCAGTTATCAAATGTTATAATATCATTTCAAAAGATGCGATGTTGACTCTTGGTAGGTCAAGCGCTGCAAGAATAGGATCGTTAGTCAATCAGAAAGACCGATTCCCGCTCGTATTATCACTGTTGGTATCACAAGGGGTCGTATAGTACAATACGTAGGGTTCTTGGTGTTGATATTCTTGCTTGCTTAGGGCCACATTTGCCCTATCGAGAGTTACAGGTCTATCATACAGTTATGGGTCATTCGACGTAGCGAGCTAATAAGAGCGCTACATTTAGTGCTACAGCTAGTGGCTATAACACTAGTAGTCTTTCTCTTTTAAGGCTAAAAATTATTAAATTCCTTAATTTAAGCTAAATTAGCTTAATTCTATTAAAAATATAATAAAAAGTAGATTCTTCTAATATATATATATCTAGTATATCCTTCTTCTATTCTATATTACTATACCTTTATACCTTTATACTTTTATACCTTCTTTTTTAGTTATTATTCCTTTATATTATTATAAGCTACCTATCCTTATATCTTAATATTAATCTTATTTATATTAATAAGGCTTTTAAGTATTAGATTTAATAATGTGATAGACAGAGAGAACCACCAGAAAACCCATAGCGATAAGGTGCTATATATAAGAGCTTCTATAGTCTATAATATAATAAAAGGTTATTATCCCTCTAAGGGTTAGTGTGTATATATAAAAATGATTAAAGTAGGTCTAATTAGGAGTATTAAATTATTAGAAATATAAAAATTATAAAGGAGAAAGATATAGTTATATCTAGCTTAAATGTAGAAAAGTCACTATAGGAAGTAATATATAGTTAATAATTAAAAGAACACCTAAATAAGGTCCTAATTATAAGGTTAATATTAGAAATAAAATATAAAAAAGGCGAAAAAGTTATTTTTATTATTTTTTTAGGGGAGGCGCGCTCTTTTATTAGTAGTGCCTATTATATAGCGTACTATAGGGACTATTTTGGACCTAATATAATAATACCTTTATTATAGTATTAGCTAGATTATAGCTATTATTAATTTATCTTATCTTATATACTTCTTTTTATTTATATAATTATTAGAATACTATAATATTAATTATAAGTTATTTCTCTTTTATAATACCTAATTTAACTAGGTATTTATATAGTAAGAAGGAATTAGTTATTAGAATTATTAAGATCTCTAAGAGGCTAAGCCTCTTAGTTATTATTATTAGTATTAAATTAAAGGTATATATAATATCTACTTTTTATACTATACTATATAATTTACTTATTAAGGCGCTTTATATTACTCTTTTTAATTTTATTAAGTTATATATAATAATATTACCTTTTAAGAGGCTCTAATTATTAGCTTAATCCTTATTACCTAGGATAATAATATAACCTAGCTAAGAGCTTAAGTCTTTATTATTAGTAAATAATCTATTAATAAAGGTAAAGAGCTTAGCCTTAGTAAGGTTAATAAGAATATATTAAAGCCCTCTCTTTATATTATCTATCTACTATTATAGGTAGTAGTAGAGCTATTTAAAATTATTATTATTTAGCTCCTTTTACTAGGCCACTATAGAAAGGTTATAAGTAACTTCTAGTTAATAAATAGTTAATAGGTATACTCTATAAGCTTATTACTCTATATATTCTTACTTTATTATTAGGAGAGTTAACCTATTAGCTTACCCTTTCTAGGTGATTATAATAAAGTTATTAAGACCTAAAGTGATTTAGTAACTATTAAAAAGTAATAACATTTTTACTATAAGGAATTCCTTTAGCTTAGTAGTAAACCTAATAACTATAAGCTTCTTATCCTTAAGTTAGGTAAAACTCTTATTACTTAGGCCTATTATATTATCTATTTATATTCTTATAAGGCTAAATTTATTACTTATAGAGATTATAAGGTATAGGTTAAAGGTTAAAGTGATTATATTAAGTTACTTATAATAGTACTTTAAGTAAGTTACTTACTAATAGGTGCTTACTTCTAGGATACTATATAAAGGCTTAATTACCCTTATAATTATACCCTCTAGGTACTAGTTATAAAGCTATTATAGTAGCTTTATAAGGATAACTTATTAGAGTGGGGTATTTAATTATATATATACCTAAGTAATATCTCTTATTTAAAGGCTAATTTTTCTCTAAGTAAGTAAGAGAGCTAGTATAATAAGTAGCTACTAGCTATTCCTCTAGATTATTAGTAATTTTATTAATATAATAAATTTACCTTAGTTATTATAGCTATAAATTATAAGGTAAGATTTTTTATAAGGCTTATTAGTGCCTTTACTTTTTACCTTATATACTATTTATACCTTAAAAAGATAATACTAGTTATATTTATTTTTATTATATTATTTAAATTAGAAGATACCTTTATTAAGTAGCTACCTAACCTTATTAAAGTTAGACTTTTTAAATAACTAGCTTAATATAGTTATTAAGCCTTTCTTTTATAACTTAGTAACTAGCTCTTAGTTAATTTATTCTTTAGTAATAATAAAAGCCTTATTAAAAAAGGTATTATTAAAAAAAGCTTTTACTAAAAAGGTTTTATTAAGTATAGATTTATTATAAGGTATCTTATTAAAAAAAGCTTTATTAAAGATAGATTTAGCTAAGAGGGCCTTATTTTAACTATATTTACTATATCCTAATTATATTAACCTCCTTAGTGCTAGCCCCCCTTCTAATCTCTCTTCTACTTCCTCCCCTACTATACCTCTATCACCGCTAGGTTCGCTAGTAGTAAGAGTAGTTATAGCGCTCTCTCCACCACTTCTCCTAGTAGGGGCGCTATTAGTAGCGAGGGTGATTAGTGTGCCCTCTATACTACTTCTTCTAGCTAGGGCGCTATTAGTAGTGAGGGTAATTAGCGTGCCCTCTATACTACTTCTTCTAGTAGCGCTAGACCTAGGTTTACTAGTAGTAAGAGCTAGGGCCTCTCTTAGATATAGTCTAATAACTATTAATTAGAAATTAGCTAGGCTATATAATATATCTAAGGTATATATCTTTTTATATATAATAATAAGTCTATATAGCCTTTACTAATTATCTTTCTTTTAAAATATAGATACTTTTAATTATAAAAGAAGACTTCTAATATAACTAGTAACTAAGTTATTTCTTATTCTAAGGGTATCCCTTATTTACCTCTTAGTTAAGAGCTTTCTAACTTTATTAATAACTTTTTAAATAACTTTAGTATAATAGGAGATAGATATATTAGGTAAAGAGGTATTAGTTAATTAAAGGTATACTCTAAATACTAGTAAGGTTAGTATAATACTATTAGGTCTAGTAGTATTATTAATAACTTTAATAACTACTTATAATTTTTAGTTAAATATTATATTATTACTTATTTCTTTATTAAGGATTTTATAAGTATAGTAGAGGACTTTATAGTACTTTTTTACTTTACTAATAGTATTATAAGCTTTAATAAAGGCTTTATAAGTCTAGATATTTAAGGACTTTATATACTCCTTAAATTTAATAAAAATAAAGTTCTTACTAGTATTATATATAATATAGTCTAATAAACTAATATATATATCTATCTAGTATTCTTTAATTATATTAAATATATCTTAAGCCTTTTAGCTAGTTAGTACTAAGAATTAAGTAGCTTAGAACACTATAGTAGAATTAACTATATAAAGTACTAGGTATTCTTAGATATAGAAGATATTTATAATTATCTTAAAGCTAAACTTAGGGTTATTTTTAAAAGTAAATTTAAATTAGCTAGGTGTTTATATATTTATCTAATAGTAATAATATACTTTATTAATCTTCCTAATAAATTTAGGATTAAATTCCTTATTAATATACTTTAGGATTTAGCTTAGTTAATTAATAGAGGGGTACTTAAATTATTAATATAGCTAGTAGAGCTAGGTCTTAGAGAGTATAAAAGCTATACTTTTAGTAGTATTAATTTACTACTAAGGGTAGCCTTATTACCTTATAACTAAGATTTATTTATTACCTTAGATTAATAAGTTATCTAGGTTATTAAATTTAACCCTTATCTTATCTATATTAATTAATAAGAATAAAAAAGGTATTAGTATTAATAAGATTCTAAAGTTAATTATTCTTAAGCTTATTAGTATATAAACTTTACCTTTAGATATAGTAAAGCTAATACTAAATTTAATAATTAATATAAGGGTATCCTTAATCTTAAGGTATAGTATTATTCTTAGTAGTACCTTAACCTATAGTATACCTACTATTAAGTTACCTAAGGCACCTATATTTAGTAGAATCCCTTAAAAGCTCTACTTATAATATCTTAATATTAATATATAAATATCACTATATTCTAGAGTTATCCTTAGGTCTAGTGTAAGTATAGTAATAGCGTGGTAACTACGGCTATTAGGTTAGCTTAGTTAGTTAGCTAATAGAGTATAGCGGGTAGTAGAGTTAATAAGTATAGTAGTAACTTTACCTAGGGTAAGTATATTAGCTATAAAAAAGTTATTAGTAATAGTTATTAATAAGGTAAAGAAATTCTTACTAAGTTTATCTTTATTATTATAGTTATTATTATTAAATAAATTAATAGTATATATTTACTCTAGTAGCTTATTTACTTTATTAGGGTACTTATTATCTTTAAACTTAGTTAGGAATAACTAGAACCTCTTCTTTATTAGTAGTAATCTATAGTTCTTCTTTTTAAACTATATATTATAAGATATAGTATACTTAGAGTTAGAGTACCTTATTAACTAGTAGCTAGTTTTACTATATATATAGCACTTCTTAGTATGCCCCCTAAATTAGCTAGAATTACCTAGGGTATTATTATAGGTATTTAGGGCTTATTAGCGTTAATTATTATAAGCGGGGCGGTAGCTATTATTATTAACTAGATAATTATAGTATTCTTAATTAGTAATAAAGGTAGCCTAGTAACTAGTAGCCTTCTTCTTCTTATATAAATTAGCTACTTACCTAAGCTTAGTAGTGAGGCTATTAAATATTAGGTCTAGCTTTATTAATACTATAATATAAGCTTTAATGTTAATAATAATACTATAAAGAGCCTCTCTTTTCTTATTATTACTATTACCTTTTTCTTAGTTAAGACTATAGTATAGCTTCTAAATTTAGTTAATAATATAATTAATATATTTAGTTATAGGCTTATTAGGGCTCTTATTAATAGTTTTCTAAAGACTAAGGGTATACTATTTAGTATAATATCCTTTTATTATAATTAGTAACTTAAAGTACTACTTAATATATAGTATAAGACTATTATAATCTAGCCTAAAGTAAGATAACTATACTATATAGTACTTAGAGGTAGTACTAATTAGTATAATAAGTAGTGCCCTTTCTTATATTACTTCTAGTACTTTAAAGTAGCTATATTTATTATAGAAGATATTAAGTTTAATATAGATAAATTTATCCCTCTTATTAGAGTATTTCTTATAGTCTAAGTAACTCTTTACTAATTACTTAAGCTTATAAGGGATATTAATAATTTATAGTTAGCTACTAGTGTCTTAGCCTTAGCTTTAACCTATCTCTAGTTAGTATATATTATTATTAGCTCTAAAAGTAACTACTCTAGTAGCTATAGCCTCTATTACTCTTCTCTTAAGAATAACTTAAGGTGGCTAATTATTATCTTATTCTAGTATCTCTTCCTTCTTATATAGATTATTAAGTGCCTTTATAATTAAATATCTTAGCTACCTAACTATATAAACACTATATTTATATAGCTAGTTATAGAAGCTATAGATAATAAGTAAGTTTCCCTTAGTAAAGGTTACTATTATCTAGAGGGTAAAGTCCTTAATAATATATATAAAGATCCCTTTTAGATTATTATCTTTATTTATATAAATAAAATTAATAATAGTATTATTAATTTAGGTAATAGTAGTAGTAGGTATATTAATTATTAATAGTTCTATATTTTCTTAATTACTTAAGATAAATTTTATATATTTAGTAATAGTTCTTAGATATATAGGGGCCCCCCTATTATCTATATTCTTATTACCTTATTATAATAAGGATAATATATTAATAAATAAATTTAATAATTTTAATTTCTTATAATAAAATAAAATAATTAAATCCCTTAGGAATTAGTAACTTAATAGCTACTAGATCTTTTTTAAGAAGAGGTTATATTTAAGAAAACTCTATAAGGGAGTAGTGTGTTTATAGCTAGACCTATTAAATTAGCTTATTTAGTAGTATAATATTTTATATTTAAATAAAAGCTTATCTCTTCTTAATAATTCCTAACTATTTATAGTTTTATAACCACTAATTAGTATTAGTATTATAAGGGGTCGTATAGTATGATACGTAGGGTTCTTAGTGTTGATGTTCTTGCTTACTTAGGGCCACATTTGCCCTATCGAGAGTTGCAGGTCTATCATACAGTTGTGGGTCATTTGACGATACGAGCTAATGAGAGCACTGCATTTGGTGGCTGCAGCTGGTGGCTGCAACAATATCTTATTATATTATATATATTTTATTTATTAACTCTTTATATTTATATTATTTACTTATTATTCTTTTGTAAGTCTATAGTTACTTTAGTCTATATTTATCTCCTTTAACCCTTATACTTTCAATAGTTATTATATTATATATTTTATTATATACCTTTAAAGGTATTCTTTATAATATCTCCCTCTCTTCTTCTTTTTCTTCTTTTCTTTATTTTTATTAAAATCTATATATATTAAATTCCTTACCTCTTTATTATCTACCTCTTTTATTCTAATTATATTATTATTACTTTATACTTATAATTCTCCTAAGTGTTTTTTCTTAGCTTAATTATATTATATAAACTTAAAAATATTAATTCTAATATATTTAAGCTTTTTAATAGTATCTTACCTTTATACCTAGGCTTTTTATACTTACCTTAACCTTCTTCCTTTCTTATCCTTTCTTATTACTAACTTCTTATATCTTTACTATTTATTCCTTACTAACTTATAATATCCCTTCTAGTTTCTATATAGTTCTCTTACTATTTCCTTATTATATTATTACTTTTTAGCTCTTACTAACTTACTACTATATAACTAGATCTTTAAAGTATATAAAGTGTTTTTATAATAATAAAGACTACTTTATATTTACTAAGAGTAAGTAATAAGTATATTATTTATTTTAAGACTACTAGTATTATAATACCTCTCTTACTATATATTAGCTACTACCTTACTTAGTCCTTACTACTAATACTCTATAAGCTACTTAATAGTCTCTTAGTTACTAAATTATTACTAGTTATTATAAGTTTATTATAACTAAGGTAAGAGCTTATTACTATTAGTCTTATTATATTAGCTAAGTAATAACTATATAGGCTATTACTATTACTACTACCTTATAGCTTACTCCTAATATCCTTACTTTTACTCTTATACCTATTATTAACCCTATTACTACTACTATATAAGAAACTAACTATAAGACTATTACTACTATTACTATATCTTAGCTTAAGTATCTCTACTACCTTACTTCTAGTTTCTAATACTTTATTATATATTTATTATATCTTTATTATCCCTTACCTACTAACTTATAATAGTATTAAGCTTATAGACTTAAATTCTCCTTTATATCTTTATTATCTAAGGGCTTTAAGTTTACTAAGTTTACTAGTATAAATATTTAGTATATTTATAAATAAACTTATTATAAGGCTAAGGCTATAGTAGCTATATTTACTATATCTTAGTAAAATACTCTTAATAAATATCCTAAGGCTCCTTTTACTCTTAAGTAAAAGAGATATAGCTTCTTTATTACTCTCTTATAATTTTATTATAACTTCCTCCTTAGGATTTTATTTTATTATTTTCTTATTAATATAAAGTAATATTATAGTATATTTATTATATACTAAGAACTTTATTTTTATTATTATATTTATAATAAAAATATTATTTACTTACTAGATAGTTAAAAGACTTAGGCTATAGTTTCTTTATTATAAACTTATTATTAAATTATAATTAGTTATTTACTTTTCCCCTTATACCTTTATAACTTCTTTATTACTTATTTATTATTCCCTCCTTTATCTTTATAATTATTCTTTATATTCCTTAACTATAACCCTTTTAATAAAGTCACTTTATCTTAACTATAAGTTCTTTTTATTATTATAACCTACTTACTTTACTTAGAATAGATATCTCTTCTTTTTATATTTATATCTTATAATTTTCTTAACCTTATACTTATTCTCTCCTCTTAATACCTTATTATCTACTTCCTTATCTTAACCTAAGTATCTATTATATAGTTCTAGTAAGCTTATTATCGCTTAAGGCACTAGCTTAAGCGGCTAATTACATAGGTGCCTTAGGTAATAGCCGGTTATACTTTAGAAGAGCTAATTCGCCCCACTTTACCTATAAGCTATAGAGGCTATAATAACTTAACTATAAATAGCCTTAATTATATATAAATAGAACCCTTTTTATATTACTTAATTAAGACTATTAAAACCTACCTTATTTTAATACTAATTAGTAGTTATCCTTAAAGACTAACTATAGACTAATAAGGCTTTAGAAGAGATATATAGGAGATAACTAGTCTTTAGCTTATACTAATTAAAGAGATTAAATAATACCCTTTTTTTAATAAATTAATATTATATAAATTAAAAAGAGAAGCCTAATATCTTCTCTCCTTATTATTTAATATAATTATAATATTATTATATAATATCTCTTAATAAATTAATACCTTATAAATTAAGAAGATAAAATATATATTAAGATAATAATATATAACTATAAAAGCTAATTAGATAAAAATAATAAGTTCTAATAATAACCCTATTAATCTCTTAATTAAGAATAAAGGTAATAATAGATAAATTATTAAAAACTCTTATCTTAAAAGATAAAGCTAGAGTTAAGAGCCTTTAGTAATTAGTAACTAATATTATAATATACTAATTCTAGTATATAATAGATAAAGTCTTTTCCCTTTTAAAGGTATTAGATATTTATAATAACTTAGAATAATACTTAAAAGAAATTAATAATATAAGAGTATATCTAATTAATTATTATAAAGATAACCTAGTAATAAATATACTAATAACTATATATAAATACTTCTAATTAACCTATTTAAACTAGCTAAAGGAAATCTTTAATAATATAAATAAAGAGATTTAAATAGTAATTAGAAATATACTATAAGTAAAAAGAGTCTATATTTATAAAAGATTAGGTATTAAGATTATAAATACTTTATCTAAAGTTATTAAATAAAATAGACTTTTTTAATAAGATAAGAAGGATAATAATTATAAATAATATAGTAAATTACTTATATAAGGGTTAAGCTAAATATCTTTAAGATCTATAAGATTATTAAGATTATCTTATTAATTTATAATAACTATTAAAAAAGATATTACTTTAAGACCTAAGATAATATAAAAGACCTTAGAAGAATAAAAAATTATTATTAGTAATAGAATATTAGAGAAATTAAGTTTTTTAAATATATTATATCTACTAAATAACTCTTAAGATAAAGAAAAAGATAATAATAAAAATAAAGATAATCTTATTAAGGTTAACCCTCTTTATTAATAAACTAATAAGGGAAATTATTATTAATAGCTAATACTATTAAGATATAATCCTAGAAGAGAAGAATAACTTAGAGGTAAAGTTATATAAGAGAATAAATAAGATAAGGATTATATTATAATCTCCTCTTCCTCTTACTTCTAATAAAACCCCTTAAAGAAGGTTAGTAAAATTATCTAAAGTTTTATAGAAGCTAAGAAATATAGTAATATAAGAGATAAGTTATTTACTAACTTTATATAGACCTTTAAAGATAAATATACCTACCTTAATATACTAAATAAGGCTCTTTATAAAGTATTTTTATTAATTCTAATAAAAACTATTAATACCTTTTATTTATAAATACTTATAGGGAATAACCTTAAATATAAAGAGTTTAAGTAGGCTATAAAGACCTATTTTAAACTAGACTAAGTCTAAAGAGATAGATTTATCTAATAAAGTAATATTAGACTAAGAAAATTCTTCTATAATAACCCTATAAAGATAATAATTAAGAATATCTAGTTAATAATTAACTAAATTAAAGATTTATATTTTAAGATAAATTTAAATAAAGATAAGTAAGAAGCTAACTAAAAGATATATTAGACTCTCTTTATTATAGTTAGAGGTATAGAAGCCTATAGAAAGGTAATTTTATTACTAGCCTTAATATTTAAGACACTTTATATAGAGTTATTATAAGCTATAATAGTATAATAAGATAAGAAAGAATATAATAATAAAGCCTTCTTTACTAACTACTAATTCTATAATAAAGATAATTTTAAGCTAAGCTAAAAAAGAATAACTAAACCCCTTAAATACCTAAGCTAAAGAGGGTATAACTAACTATCTTCTAACTAAAATAAGAAATATTAGATATATAAAAAACTAAGATATTTCTTAATATACTATATAGAAAAAGAATAAGCTAATAAAAAGGTATACTAGATAACTAACTAAAGCTATTAAGATAAGCCTAAAGAAAAATATTATTAGATATTCTTTATAAATATAGAAGGTAAAGAAAATAATAAAGACTACCTAATCTAATAATTCTAAGTAATAAAAGTTAATACCTTAAATAATAATAATAAAATAACTAAAGAAGAGGATAATAAAAAAGATAATAAAAGAGGTAAAGTATATAAAGTAGTATTTTTCTTAGTAGTAAGGATAATACTAATAATAAGCTTTATAATAACTACTAATAAACCTATATAACTAGAAGCCCTAATTATAGTGTTATAGGATATAGTAGTTTACTATAAGTTAACTAGTAAAGACCTTAGGAAGGCCCTTAAAGAGATAATTAGGGATATAATCCTATAATATATAAAGACCCTAGATAATAATACCCCGCCTTAACTAATTATATAATACTTAAGTAAGATTATCTAAGGTATCTTACCTAATATAAGAGCTACTAGATCTTTAATAGTAGGCCTCTTATAAGCTTAGGCGCTAATAAAATTAATACTAGAAATCTTAATTTAAAGGAATACTACTCTTAGCTAAGTTAACTTTAATAATAATAGCCTTAATATTATTAAGATAATAAAGATCTAATTAATATTTAATAAATTAGAATTCTATATCTTTAATAAATATAGCCTCTTCCTCTTATTATATATAAATATAAATAAGTTATATATTAACTTTAATAACCTAGAGAACCTCTTAATCTAAGGTAATATTAAAGTAATAATAATTTAATATTAGGGATATCTATAGTAACTACTATTAATAACTAAAGTAGTAGCGTTTTATCTATTAATAATCTAACTAAAAAGGCTATATTATTAATTTAATTACCTCTTAGTAAAAAGACTATAATACCTTCTAAGATAAGCTAGTAAAGAATTTAATAATAATATACTATAATAGCTAACTAAGGTCTACTAGTACTACTAGCTTAATACTAAGGCACTAAGAAGATTTAGATTCTTAGTAAAAGGAGATATGAATTTAATTATAAGGTTATAATAAATATCTTCTATATCTTAAATACCTTAGTACTCTATATTATTAATACTATAATTAGATTTAATATAGTAAGATTCC
>JAEIJG010000228.1:0-39173 GCA_037289395.1 Beauveria scarabaeidicola | reverse complement strand
AAGAAAAGCAGAAAAATCGCAGAAACAAAAAAAAAAAAAAAGAGTAGAAAATTGATGAATGACTTGTGACAAGATGGTGACGAGATCAACACCATGTGTGCATGGTCACATTCTAGAAGCCCATGTGCCCCATGGAATAGCGCGATAAGATGCAGTGGTGCGGCGAATCCGCTGACCAGCACGAGGATGCGCCATATTATTATATGTACAAGTACTGTAGTTTCTCGGTTAGGGGTGCTGCAGATGGGGCGAGCGCAGCCAAAGAACCAAAAAGCGAAAAAGACAAAGAGGCACGAGAGGATTAGATGAGCCAAAGCGTTACGGGCTATGTAACCACTTAATTTTACAAGTACTTGGTATTGAAGGCACCTTTTGATAGTGATTTACGAATACTCCTGTTCCCGGTTGTCTTCTGCCAACTACTCCGTACCTACCTTAGTATGTACTGTACTGCCCCGCACTTTTAGGTGGGCTGCAGCTCCACAGTTGCCGGCACCCCAAACATTGACATTTTGGCAGCAGACCAGTCCAGTCGAGCCAGTGACCAGTGACCACTGATACGCAGCCCGGCTGCCCGGCCCAGCAAGCCAACCAGCTAATTCAGGGTCCTTTTCACTTGGGCCCGCCTTTTCTCCACCTGGTTGGCTTACCAGTACTGCTTGCAGGCCGCTCTGTTGCCTACCTACCTACCTACCTACCATTATCCCCTCATGATCTCTCCATCTCTCCATCCCTCCCTCAACTTCTTCTCTTCTCAATCTCTCTTATTCAGTCTTCCTTCCACCTAATCATTTCCCACGAATTTGTCCTTGTCCAAGAAATGGTCTGAACAAGTCCCGTTCTTGCCAGATTCCTGTCCGGGCATTCCGGCACCCGCCCAGCATCCCACCCGCCGCCGTCCGACCAACCGCCTCCCCGCCACCACTTACAACGCCGCCATTATTTCCCACCACCGGCCTCGAACTCGAGAGCTCTGCGAGCCTCCTGCGAGACGGCGCATACCCCGAACCCTTCGAATCCAATAAGAACAATCAATCCATTCGATTTAGAAGAATAACTCCAAATACAACTTCTCCGGCGCCGTAACCCCCCTCGCCATCGAGCCATGGCCGAGATGCAAGAAACCCCCGGCGGTGAGCCGTTTCCTCCTCTTGCCGACGTCGCCGCCGCCGCCGCCGAAGCTCCCTCTCCCAAGATCAAGGGACGTCAGAGACTCCTGCGAGGGATCCAGCGCATCTCCTCGTCGCCCTCCCTCACCAACCTCCGCCGCGGCCGGTCCGCCAGCAGCCCGTATCATGGTGGGAGCCGCACCTCGCTCTCCTGCGTCAGTCTCGCCGGTATTCCCCCTCAGACACCCCTCCGTTATGGAACCCCCCAGCCCTCGCCCCTCGTCCGATCCGACACCCCAGATTCCGAGTTTCCCTTTCACGACTGCGTCGAGGAGCAGCCTAGCGTCAGGACCGTCCGCGTCATTCCCACCTCGAGGCCCTCGACCGCTCTGCTGCCCGCCGACCTGCGCGCCCAGTCCAAGATTGTTTCGAAGCCACCATTCCCATTCTGGGACAATATGCCCCAAGAAATACGCATTGCCATTTTCGCTCATCTCGAGCCTAGGGAGCTGGTTCGCGTCTCCCGCGTCAGCAAGACTTTTTACAAGTTTTGCTTTGACGGCCAGCTCTGGACCTCGTTTAATGCCTCGGAATTCTATCAAAATATTCCCGCCGATTCATTGGCCAGGATTATTGTTGCTGCCGGGCCATTCATCAAGGACCTCAATCTGCGCGGCTGCGTTCAGGTTGAGCACTACCGACGCACCGAAGCCATTGTCAAGGCCTGCAAGAACCTCATCAACGCTACTCTCGAAGGTTGCCGCAACTTTCAAAAGACAACCCTGCACAACCTTCTCGAGAGCAACGAAAAACTGGTTCATCTCAACCTTACCGGTCTCTATGCCGTGACCAATTCGGCGTGCCGAATCGTGGCCGACTCCTGCCCCCAGTTGGAGAGCTTCAACGTGTCTTGGTGCCAAAAGGTCGATGCAAAGGGCATCACACTGGTAGTCGACTCGTGCAAGCGTCTCAAAGACTTGCGCGCAGGTGAGGTCAAAGGCTTTGACAATCTGGAGACGGCCGAAAGCATCTTTAGGACCAACAACCTCGAGCGTCTAGTACTGAGCGGCTGTGCGGACCTCAGCGACGAGGCCCTTCGAATCATGATGCACGGTGTAGATCCCGAGATTGACATCCTCACCAACCGCCCCATTGTTCCGCCGCGAAATCTCCGCCATCTAGACGTCAGTCGCTGCGCGCACCTCACCTCGGCAGGAGTCAGGGCCATTGGCTATGTCACACCTGAGCTCCAAGGCTTGCAGCTATCGGGTTGCAGGACTTTGAAAGACGCGGCTCTGGAGCCCATCCTCGCTTCCACGCCTCGTCTTACCCATCTTGAGCTTGAGGATCTCGGCCAACTAACCAATTTCCTCCTTTCCGAGCACCTCGTCAAGGCACCGTGCGCCGCCTCGCTTGAGCACCTCTCCCTGAGCAACTGCGAAAATATTGGCGACACGGGCGTCTTACCCGTCATGCAGACGTGTACCAAGCTCCGCAGTTGCGACCTCGACAACACCCGCATCAGCGATCTCGTCCTCGCCGAGGCCGCCGCCGCCGTCGCCAAGCGCTCCACGCGCTGCACACAGCCCAACCCTCCGAACGTTACGCTGTCCCTCGTTGTCTACGATTGCCACCATGTGACATGGGCCGGCGTGCGCGAGGTGCTTTTTCGCAATGCCCAAATGAAGGCCAAGTCGGTCGGCGTCACCTACCCGAGCGAGATGATATCCCTCAAGTGCTTCTACGGCTTCCAGATGACCGTCGACGAGCACCAGAAGCGCGTTTTGCGCGGCGACTTTCTCGCCGCCAGCCGCCTCGAGCGCAAGTGGGCAGACCACATGCAGGCCAACGAGGAGGCCGGCGCCGACGGTTCGGGACACCGGAGGCGCAGACGGCGCGCGCGCGAGACGCACGCGCTGCATCTTGACGAAGAAGATGGCGTGATCGGCCGACGACGAGCCCGAACCATGGGATCCTGCAGCGTCATGTAACGCTCCTCTTTTGGCCCTCTTGCCTCTTTTCCCTTCTGTTTCACCATATATGGCATTAGTTTACACCAGCGTACTTTCTTTCCTTTTGGGATATTTTGAGCAACACGACATGGCTATCATTGGACATTTTTCTCTCGGGTTTCCCCCCCTCTCTTTCTCTCTTATGAATGACATATCGGTACACGACAACGGTAGGACACAGAACGCTCCTTTACTTGTCATTTTTTTCTTTTTCCTTTTTGGTCTTCTGTCTCTCTTTTTGGGCAAGATTGTTGGTATGGGAGGTTCTTTTCTGGGTTTGGTAGGTAGAAAACGGATGGATGGGTTGGATGCTAGCAGGCGTTTTTCTGTCCCCCCCCCCCCCCTTCTCTTTTATATATAGATACTTGAGTGCATTGACGCGCGCCACTGCATTCAGTCATTTCTTCCTCATGAAGGGAGGTGCGAGCCTGAATATTTATTGCTGAATGCATTTACTTTATCAACCTTGTTCGGCTTCTTGAGGGGTTTTTGACACGCTGTAAGCTGAGAGCAAGTAGTTGGGAATTCGTAACAGTGCAGATGCCGTTTGCTATTCCAACAACCAAATCCAATTTGACCTGCATTGCGGCGTTGAGAACCTTTCCTTCTCACTCGAGTACACAAACTGCTTTTTCTACTTTTCTTCATATCGAAATGCTCAATTGCCCGAACCCCTTCTTATCAACGGCCTATCAAATGGCCCGCCGCTACCGTTACAACGGCTTGTGGGGCCATTGACGTCCCACCACCTCGGCTTGGCCGCCGTGGTCTTCCTTTGCTGCCTCGGGATCTACATCATCTCATCATTCTTCACCACTGGGGCGTTACTGAGGCTCCTTCTTCTCCAGTCAGAAAATAGATCAACACACTGGACACCATCCGATTTCGATTACAAAGAGAGTCTCTTCACAATATCAACAATGTCGCTGGAAAAGATTTACATTGTCCGTCACGGAGTGAGTTTTGTCCCTCATCGCCTTGCCTCGCATACAATACTCACACAGGCCAACCCCCCAAGTTTCGCACGACGTGGACCGTCGACAACAAGGGCAACTACCAGTCGCACATCCCCTCACCCACGGGCATTCCCGCCGACCCGCCGCTAACCTCGCACGGCATCGAGCAGGCCGCCGAGCTCGCGGCGCACCTCGCGACGTTGACGCCCGCCGTCGAGGCCGTCTACTCAAGCCCCTACTACCGCTGCCTGCAGACTATTGATCCCTTTGTTAAGCATCAGGCGGCCGCGGCGGCCGCCGGCACCCTGCCCGCGCGGGCCGCCGACACGGTGCGCGTGCGCGGCGAGCACGGCGTGTGCGAGTGGTTCGGCGCCGCGCCGTTTGCGCACCCGCAGCCGGCCAACGCCGCCGAGCTCCGCGGCCTATTCCCGGCGTACGACACCGAGTATGTGTCCCCGGTGCGGCCGCGTGAGCGGGGGGAGACGTACGCGCAGCTGGTGGCGCGGGTACACGCGGCCATGAGCGCGCTGATCCGGCGGTGCGATAAGGAGGGGCGGCGGAGCGTTGTCGTCTGCTCGCACGCGGCGGTCATCATCGTGCTGGGGAGGGTACTGACCGGTCAGTACCCCGACGAGATGGACACTGAAGACTTCAAGGCATTCACCTGCGGACTGAGCGTGTATGCACGGGGAGGTGGCGTCAAGGAAAGCTCCGACGGCGAGCGGGATACTGGTGAGCCTGGAAGATTCTTCTCTTTTTTTGTCTTCTCTCCTTCACATAACGGTGAATCGACTGCTGAGAGACTCGAGGCAAGATGACGAGAACCGTGCTGACCGCCGAGACATAGTGGGCAATTGGATATGCGAAAAGAATAGCGATTGCAGCTTTCTGAGTGGGGGCGAAGAGCGTGGATGGTACGTCAACTTTTCTCACCTTTTTTGTTCATCTCTGTTGGTGTGCAGTACGCCATGCAATTGTCTGCATGGTGCTGTTGGTGTTGTTTATGCGGGAAGACGGGATGGCGCATGTGTACAGACATTCACGCGTCTACAGTCTTCGTCGATGGAACCCGTTTCTCGCTAAATTGAAAGTGTGCCCGCCACTGACTTTGGTCACCCTTGTCTAGGAAGTTTGCTGGCGATGAATCATTTCCGGGCACGGGATCCATGTCGCAGGACGATGTCATCGAGTCCAAGTTGTAGGCAAAGACAGTCGAGACTCTCCGGACGCCTCACCAGATCGCCGGAGGAACCACATGTTCGAAGGGGGCGTGTAAACTTTCGAGACAGTCACAGCTTTCTATCCAACTCCTCAATTGGTGCGGGCGGACTCGATCATTGTTCCCGCGGGTACAATAATCTCTAGACATTGTCTGAGATTGGCTGACACCCCCGGCTCTCGTAACAGACAGCGACGGATATGAGCGCCTCACTGCTGAGTTGACGGAGAAAAGCCTAGCTTATGAGGGAATGGTCGCTCGCACCACCGGAAAATTAGCCTGCAATGTGGCGCCAGTGCGGGATCTTGGCTGGGTCCCGCTGATCTGGCATTCAAATATGGGACGTCGATGGTAAAGAGATCCCCGCCCCCTTACCGGAGTGAACACATTCCGGATGAAACCTGCGCAAGGGATAGAAACAGATGGTTCCTTTCGGGACGTGGGCCGTGTTTTGCTCACAAGGCAAAGTCACTTCTGGAACCAGGTTTGCCGTCGGACCAGTTCAACGAACCCGTAGCAGAGCGGGTGCAACCAGTCCGTTAACATGGTCAACACAAGATTCAATCTCCTCTTTGGATCTGAAAAAACTCAACAGAAAGTCCATTGTCTCTCAGTGGCCAAGACAGTGCTGAGGTAGCCCCCAGTCAGGCCGTCCATATCAACAGAGGACACGGATGATGAACCTGCTTAGCCGATGCAGCTTTCAAGGTGCAAGGCTTGCTGGAAAAGCTCATCTTATGCTGCATGAGGCTCGTGTTAAAACAGCTTCAATGACACCAGGCCCCTTTGGGTACGACTCGCGCAGCCGCATTGGGAAGCCGGCGCAAACAGTTCAATGGCAGCACTGCTGAGTCTAGCTGCGAAGCGCTGCCGCTCACTAACTCGGGCGATATTGTGGTGGCAAAAGCCATTCCATGACCTGTTTTGTGCACATGGTGGAGAGGGCGGGCTAGGTTGTGCCACTTGGTGGTACACGGTGGATGTCGGGCTCCCTTGCATCGCCAGCGAGATTGGCACGACCGGTACCTTGCATAGTTCACGCAGGATACGGGAATCTGTAGAGATCGTGTGGAAGTGCGGGCATCAAAGAGGGTCTCTGTGTCTTGATGGCATCACTGCTGGATCAAAACAGCCGACGCGACTCAGTTGACGAGGAGTCGGGGCGAGGCGAGCTCGGCCACGAAGAGGCTTGGAAACTGATCGATGGTACTCCGTAGGTAGTTACTATCGTCCTAGTCAAGCTACACAGACTTGGCAATATAAGTTGTTCGCTCGGAGTTCATGAATAGTCATTGGAACACGGTTTCTGCCACGGATTTGGATAGTGGCAACTGGCGGTGGCATCACCGCGCATGCACAGATGGATTCACACGTATCACATCGCTACTGTATCAATTGCGTAGATAAAGTACCACAGGCCCTGAGAAGAAATTTGTGGCCTCGCATGTGATTCTTGTGGTTGCATGAGGCCATTAGTTCGCAGCGAAGAAACCTCCGTCGGCGGGCAGGAAGGAGATCCATTAAGATGCCCGCCTCTGCACGAAGTAGGGTTAGCTTCGCGAGCAGCCGCCAGGGAATACCATTTTTGCGGAAACAGCTTTCTCACAGAGCCGGACACGGGAACAGTTTTTGACTGAGGTCTCGGCCTCTGCAGTAGTCTCGCACCATGACGAGGCAGGGCAATGGGAAAAAGAAAGGAAGATAGTTCCCACAGAGATACTGAGTAGACCTGTGAGATTTCAGTGATGAGCAGACACAGTACTCATCAGATCGATGCGGCTTGCGCAATTCTTATGGACTCACAACGCCCTGCAAGTGGCAGCCAGCCGCTGCAGGATGAGGTGCTGATGAAGATGAGATTAGCCAAGCCAAGCCAAGAGACAATCAGAAAAAGCAAGCGAAACAAGCAAGAAACGAACGGCATGTGCTGTCGGTACGGTATAAGTGTGAGTATCATCTTGAATGGACGAAGATGGTGCTGGGGCGTGGTGGGCGTTTGATATGCTCGACGGCACTCAACAGGAGGGAGTATTGGCGGGCAGCTGAAACACGGGCACTCGGACAGGAGGCAGTGGGAAAAGAAAAAAAAATGCGGTCATTGACGGGGTGCCGCCGACTTTGAGGAGTAAAGCGAAGAAGCATTCCTTGGTATAGCAAAAGAAAAAGCTGGATGCGCAGGTGTTGGTGTGTTGGATCAGAGTGCGTAGTAAGTGGCCCAACGATGCAGTCAAAATAGCTGCCAAGTGCCAGCCGGTGAGTTCGGGCGGCAGCTGGCAGGATGGTCATAGCTCCTCGACCGGCGTCAAACGGGCCCCAGCTGGCGCAAGCGAACAGCTGGGAACTAAGCCTGATATGGGCTAGCGTTTTTTATTTATTTCCTTTTTCGCCCTGCTGGCCGCCCAGCCAGAGGCCGCCTCAGGTACAGTTTTTCCCCGCCTTCATGCCCTCACGGCTGCTGCAAAAGCAATGCTGGTGTCGCGCAAGCTTTCTTGCTCCGTCATCTCACTCAACTGGTGCATCATCAAGAGAGCCCCAGCGGGAAAAAGGAAAGCACTAGTCGGAGAAAATTGATGAAGCAGTGCCAGAGCACCCGTTCCTGCCGCGAATGTCGGACGCAAAACGCTCCTTTACAGTCGGCGACGTGTTTTGCTTTCGTCACAGCCAGCAAACGAAACGAGGTCCTGTTGAGCTGACGCAATGCATCTTGATAGCACCGAATCTCTCTCTTCGAGCAGTATAACCCGATTTATCCTTTCTATTCTCGTCCGTTCTTCGCCCTCGCCTCCACCATCTCGTTAGGTGTTGCACATCCTTTTTTCGCCCCAAATGTGTGGCACATCAGACACTCAAGGAACTAGTCAGTTATCTTTGGCTGCGAAATAAAAGCAAGTACTAGACCTCGCGGGGAACTTCGGCCATACTGAGCGTCCGGCCCTGTTACATGCCAGACTGCCCTTTTTTTCCTTTGGCTCCTCGCTTCAGCACTGGTGGTGCCGCGACACATCACCCCTCGCCATAGGTCCCCTCGCGACGATCACTCTTATCAGCAATAGCAGCAAGAGGGTATATCGACGATAGCCGACCCCGCAGTTCGTTCGCTGCTCCCGCTGATATTCAATGATTGCTTTGTGCGAGTGCTCGGGCCGTTTCTGTAATATGACCTGTGTCGTACGGGGTTTTCGACGCGCCAAAGGTGCTGCAGACAGCGGATCTATTCGACGGTAAGCGTGAAGGACTGAAATAATACGATAAATCATGACCGCCCGAGAGCGGAGCACCGACGTCACTAAATCTTTCTTCTCATTTGACGTATAACACCGGCGTTATTATTGCCTTGGGGCTGTGGCAGCTATCCTTTGCAGACGGATGGTCCGACGACTCTTCAGGAACCAGGCAACCGCACTGGGGGGCTCGCACCCTGTTAGCAGGCTAATTGAAAGCCTGATGTACCGATGGTTTGGCATCATGTTTATGATTGAAGCGCAAATCCGTGGGCTGCGCAACAAAAGGTGGCACATATTATAGCAGACCACTCATCGGGACAGCAGAACCTTGTCAAGACCTCTGTCGGCGATTTGGCTCGGGTAAGTGACCGGGATCCTATTTTCAGCACTGGAACTTTGCTCGGGAGAAGGGCAATGGAACAGAGACTCGGTCAACAACACCAAACCGTCTGGGGGAGGACCTCTGACTTGGATTCAGCAACTCAGCCAGTGTTCGCCCTGCAGCCAGTGTCCCCACCACCTCGCCGCTAGGCCGGTAGGCTCGGTGGAGAGCACCCGAGGCGTGGCTGTAATGAGTGAGGGACAACAAACATTACGGTGCTGTATGACTGAGTAATTTCGGAAACAACTGAAGAGGTTATTTGCAGACTTGTGCGCGTCCAAGACAGCAGATGTGGTGGTGGTGATGATGATGCTGGTGGTGTGCAGTGCACCGATTGTCGCCAGGTCCTACGATGCGGGCAGACAACCAAGCGGCTGCCCCCTCAAGCAGGACCGCCACTACGCCGTATCACACACCTCCTCCATCATTATGGACCTGCATCTGCACAGAAACAAAAGCAACAACGGCACAGCCAGGGAGTAGACTTGTGGTAACCTCTCCCGCACCAATCATTGAACCCTTGCCACGGCCGCCGCAGGTACCGTCCAGTCTCTGTCAATTCTTAAAGTACAATGGCCCACCGTCGTCTACCAACTCCCAGCCCGCTGCGACTCCGCCTCGGCAACCATCACTGGTCCATCAGGCTCTGTGGCTCTCTCTAGCCCTGCTTGGGCTTGACCAGTTGACCAGGTTCATTACCACAGTACGGAGTACTGGTAGTGTCTGGTACTGAACTTGGTTGGCTTGCCTGGTGTGCCTGGTCGGCTTGGTCCCGTCTTGTTCAGACTGGAGCAAGGGTGACACACAGACCCCTCGTCGTATCCAAGACACCCAATTTATCTACCTGTCCTGGTCTTTCATCAACAGTGATTCAGGTACGCCCATGTTGGCGGCATCGGCAGAAGAAACAAGCCTGCATAAGGATGAAAAATAAGAAAAAAAAAAGCCATCAGACGTTGACCATCACCAGGGGTTCGTCTCGACAACTTCTATACCCCCGTACATATCCTTGGCTACATAACACGTCGACTCCCTCTCCATCTCAGACCCAGTCTCTCCCGTGCTATCCTTTCCTCCACAACCTTATCCGCTCCTTCTTTATTAAAGCCTTTGGTCTTTTTGCTGTCAGCCCTTGAGCTCACTATCCCTCGTTAATATCTGGCAATCTACTATCCCTCCCTCTTATTACGCTCCTTTGCCCCGTCTACACAAGCGCCACGCGGCTCGATACGCATTATTGCACCCTGCTCTCCGCGAAGGCCAATATACTCGGCCCAAACAATATCAATACGTCTTGGGTGAAGCAACAGGAGAATTAGACCAGTTGCCATCAATCATGAGTTCTACGATGCTGCAGCTTCCGGAGTATAGCGGGCTCTCCTCTGTCGGCAAGTTCCGCACGAGCCCCATTACTCACATGGACAACTCGACGCCCAGGAAGTTCTCGGAAGATGCATATTCCTCACCAATGTACCGGTCAATCGTTCATCCCGACACACCTCCAGAGTCCGTCTCGGGAAGCCCTAGAATCAAGTTTGAGAGTATGCCTCCTTTGATTGATGGCGACTGGTGGTCCTCGACTAATAGCTCTCCAGGATCATCCTTGTCTCTCAACACAGATTGCTCACCTGTCCCCAGACTCTCGAATTTTGGAACTCGTTCCTTTTCGAATATTCGTCTGCCTAGCCTCGATGAGTTTGATCAGGGTGTAGAGGCTCTTGCTAGAGCACATGGCGGTCCAGTTCCCTCTTGGACTCGTGCTACCTCTCCCCACCCCAGCGCCGCTGCTTGCCGCCCAATTCATACTCAGCGTCTGCCACCAACCCAAACCTATGCTTCGCCAGTGCATTCGCCCCAGGCGTGCTCCCCTCAAGAGACGTACTCTTTCTATGGCCATGGTGACTATTTGATGCACGCACTCGATGGCTACCCCAGCCCGCCTCCGGAGGGCGAGAACAGACACATCAACCAAAAGTACACGACTGAGGAGGGAGACTTTATCATCTACGCTTGGCACGATAAGAAGCTGAAATGGCAACGCATCAAACAAGACTTTGCGTCCATGTTTGGAAGGACACCAGAACGTACCGTCCAGGGTTTGCAGGCCTGGTACTACCGAATGAACCAGCGTATCCCACTGTGGGATAAGGAAGGCTGGTTGATTTTCGAAAATGATGAAGATTTGGAGCCTAAGCACATCAGCATCAAGTGCCGTGAGCGCGACAGCCAAGACCGGCCTATGGAACCCCTGGGCCTGGCTCAACGATACCCTGAGCGAGCTATTAACTACAGTTGGGTGGACCCGGAAGTCAAGCGCAAATCCCGCGATTGGGGTAAGTCTCTACTAGCATTTGGCATCAGGCATACGAGACAAGGGCAAATGCTAACTCACACTTTGAACAGCTGCCAAACGCATCATGCAATGCCGCGATCGCCGGGAGCGTCGCAAGAGAAAGGAGCAGCGCCGACTGAAGTTGTAAACGGTTGGCTGCTTTGGCAACCACGACATTCCTTACGAGCTCAATGTACTAAAATTTTCGCATGTACATTACTTTTCTTTCTTTTTTCTTCTTACTATCTTTGATTTTTAAGAGACTCTTTGGCTTTAGTTGACCCTCGGGGTGTCTTGAGCGTCCTGCAGGGGATTGGTGGACCGACCCCAGAAGTTCTTCTCCCTTGCGACGACGGACGGGGCGATCTCTCCCTCTCCAGAAGCTCTGTCTCCAAATCATTATGTATTACAACTAGCGGGGTGATTTGAAAATTTTCTTGTTCTTGTTTACTATTTTTTGGGGGGGTTGGCATACTGCCTTCCATTTCGGGGAAGAAAAGTTTTATTTGGAAAGCGGATGAAACGCATGATGCGAATAGCATCTGGACTGATTAATGTTGGATGTGTGATGTAAGCAATTTAATTATTTTAGCCTTGTTCATGAGCCTGTAAGAAACAAAATAGAAGGAAATCAAGAAGAAATCTCCGAGATGTAGTTGTAGAGTAGTGCTATCTGCACGAGAGCTTTATTTTTGAAGAGTAGACAATAGCTTAATCGAATACAGATTATGAAGACGAGGTTCATTAACGATGAGCTTGATTTACTGGTTCATTACCGATGAGCTTGATTTACTCGGTCGTTTGCCGGTAAAAGTCGGTGGTTTTCACAGTAGGCTAAATTACCGATGCTGCCACTGCATAAAACTAAAACTGAAATACAGATGAGTAAATTAATCACTGGCATCGGGAGAAGGATGCGGCAGGATGCAGTGGCTTCAGTGGCTTGCGTTCTTGCATAGAAACGAGGCACTGGCTACGGCCCGAAACGGTTGCATGATGCTCGAAAGGCTTTTTACTTTTTACTGGTACGAGAGAGAGGGTTAAAACTTAAGGCAGGTTGGTTGAGTCGGTTTACTTGGCATGGCTTTCTTGCGTGCCACTGCCTTGCTTGGTGCAACGTCAACCATGGATGTGTGCGAGGGCACTTGAGGAGCGGGTGGGCAAGGAAAAAAAGCCCAAAAGAGAGAGAGAGAGAGAGAGAGATGCAATTTATCAGTGCAATGCCAATGCTCGAGAATCCGTGGATTTGCATATGCACTCAGAGATGGAGAGGCGCAGCTGCGGCAACACTTGGCTGCGAATCACGGCATGTGCCATGAAGGTTTTTGAGATGATTGGAAAATTGAAACAATGATGAAAATCTGGGGCCACTACGCCACAACCCGACTGGGATTTGACTGGGATTTGACATGCAAGGTATAATTTTAGCGCTGGGCGACAAGAGATAACATCCGTGCAGGACCAGAAGGGGGGGGGGGGGGGGGGGCAAGGCGGGCCGGGCCCGGGCCGCGGGGCCCCCCCCCCCCTTAATAAGGTGGGGGGGGGGGGGGGGGGGGGGGGGGCGAAAGGCAGGCCGGGCCCGGGCCGCTGGGCACACCCCCTCCTTAATAAGCTGGGAGAGATGTGACGTGAGCCGGGGGGTTGGAGGGAGGCAAAGGTACAGTAACTTTGTATTTTTGCGTTTCCCAACTGGCGCCCAGGAAAGACGACGCAGAGTTGGAACAGCATTTGCAGGGGGGCGTGAGAAAGGATTCAAAGGAAGAGGGGGAGGAGAAGATCCCAGAAGCGACTTACCGTAGGTGGATGTGTCTGAACTCGGCACTCGCTCGATGGACTAGCGTTTACTGGTAGGTTTAGAGAATGGCAGTTGCTTCTTCTTTTTTCCCTTCCTTTTCTTCTTTTCTTTTTTGTAGGAAAAAAAAAGCGACGAACCTTGCAAGTTTCTTTGTTTTTATATTGTAATTCCTTGCTTCAAGGAGCGAGACAGAGCAAGGGACTGGTCGATTTGGGCATCAATGACCACGGAGACGCTCAACAGAATTAAAACAAAACTGAAAATAGAACGAGTTGCCGTGCTAAGCAACTGCCTCGCCAGATTGACGCAGTCTTGGAAACCCAACTTGACATGGGGAGAACAGAGAATGGGGGGGGGGGAGAAGGAGAAGGGGGCTGTAACCCCTGTTTTCAGAAATTCGAGACGTCCATCCGAGGACAAGCAGGCGGTGGATAAAGAATGACCAACGAAAGCCGCTGCAAGGCACGTAGTCAGGTGGTAGCAAGCCTCTGCGAAGCATCTACCGTACAAAGTAGGATTGCTTGATTTGGTCAAGCGAGGGGGCTTACTACTCACATTGAGATGGCTCCCAGATGCTAGCGCGTATTGAATGGAAAAAGCGGCAGTTTACTCCGTACTTTGCAACGGCTTTTGGCCAAGTTGTTGTAAAACAGTAAAACCACGTCACCCATGTCGACACCAGAAAAGGCAACGTACGGAGTACAGTAACCTATTTTCCTTTTTCAAGTCTCTTTTCGCTTCAGCTCTGTGAAGAGACATAGTCTTCACCAAAAACAGAGTCAAGGTCTTGGACGAGACGACGGGTCGAAGAAGAGAACCCACCGCACAGTGACGAACCGGGCTGCATCAGTGGCAATCTGCAAGGGCCAGCTGCTTTTGCTTGTTGTCTCCTCCTCCTTCTCCTCTCGGGGGACCGGACCCGGCAGCCTGGGCTATGTGGCTGCGGAATGTATCTGCACGACTCACAGGCAATATAAAATTGATACGAGCGGCCAATCAATGGTTCGCCGAGTACGGAGTTGGGTGGGCATCTTTTCTTCTTCTTCTTTTGCCCCAGTCATACGGTCATACCCATCATCAATGAGACAAAAAAAAAGGACTTGTATCATATGTCCGTGCGGATGGCGTTTTTTTGCTTCTTGTCGCGGACAAGGGTTGAAAGGGTAATCTGGTCTTCTGCAGCGATGGGCGGGGAGGGCGCCACACGAGGAGAAAAAAAAAGCCACGCGAAAACGCCATCACCTGTGATGGGGTAAAGAGAGCGAAAAGAAGAAAAAGAGGGCTGAAAATGAAGTAAAGTGAAGAAGAAACATGTCTCACGCGTCAAGGATCACCATTGGCTGCGGAAGATGTGCAGGGTGAACCAAAAGTCTACGGCAGCTGAGACGTGAAGACAATCTTTTATTAGCCATGACCACTGTGTTTCGTAGTTCGTAGTTGGGCAGATGTACGGAGACGAAGAAGATACCAGTACTCGGTAGAAATGAATTTAAAACGCCGTAGTGATGATCCCAGAGAAAGTGACAACGGGCACGTCGGCGAGGCGGATCTCGACAGGGGTTGGTGGTCGTTGTCATTCGGGGGAGGGAGGATGAAGGCAAAAAGTGGAAATTGAAATGTGTTTGCTAGTTTTGGGATAAAAAGAGAGAGAGAGAGATGCCGCGCACTGTACAGATAATAGCAAAGTATTAGTAAGAAGATGGACAGAAGGGCTCGGCAGAGGGAAGGGGGAAGGGGGGTTCAGTTCAGGAATGGGCTGACAAACGTCGCATTCTCAGGGAGACGAATAACGGTAGTGGGTGTGGTCATGTCTTGATACAAAACGGTCAAGAAGAAAGATGCTGTGTGAATTTGCCCATTGTATGCATTGATGCCCGTAAATTGTTCAACATCACAAGGATGGAGCGTGGGGAGGACGGAGGAAGGGGGGGGGGAGGTGAGGTGAGGAGGACAAGGGACGAAACGCCAGAGGCTGAGCTTGCGGGCGCGACAGTCGTCGGAATCACATTGCAGAAAAATGTTCAGCGGATGCCCCTTCCGAGCACTTTGAAGCGGGGAGGGAGGGGGCCAGCGTTTCTTTCCTTTTTGCTGATTTCTAATTCTTACACAAATTCTTTTTTTTTGATGTATGTATGTATATTACTCCGATTAGCCTATAGGCCATGCGGTACTTCTATAGTATATGTGCTGCCTAAGATATAGGGGAAAACCCTAGAATTCCTTTTTTTTTGATGCATCTCGGCCATTGTCAATGTACTTTGTGCAGATTACGGATAACAGGAACTGTCACGGGAGCTTGCTTGGCGGAATAACGGAATTCCGGGAAGCTTAACAGGGGGCAGTTTTTGCCTTTCTTCCTGCAGCTCGTTTTGACGCGAGCCAGGTCTCGTCCAGTCGGCAGATGGCCTTTTTTTTTTATTCTTTAATTTTTTTTTGGTGCGTTTTCAACTGCAATCAGCGAACTGGCAGGGGGGGACCATTCCTCGATTGTCTCAGTCGGCACATGATATGTGCGGCGTCGGACAATGAATAATGCGCCCGACGACTCCAACTCCAGTCTCTGAGAGCGCAGAGCGTGTTGATGCTTTCTTCTCGCTTTCCTCCTCACTTTTCTTCTTCTTCTTGTCCTTCTTGGCCGTGTTGACGACTCATGACTAAAATGGAAAGCTTCGACACTAAATCGCGTTCCTCCCAAGCTTACCCCGCGAAATGGAAAAAAAAAAAAAGCCCACGCAGTGGGCAAAGATACGGACGGACACGTTTCACGTCATGCAAGATTGCCAGGGTCGCATCAGGACTCTGACGCCACGGTTCCAGAGTCCATGATGCCCTTCTTCCACCTTGTTCAACGTCGAAAACAACCACTTATCAACAGCTGCGTTGCAAAACATTGCCCGGATTCGGAAACCTTACTAAACCACAAATGTGCAATGCTTGACATGAGCCCGCCGCCGTCTCGTCCGATAAAAAAACCCACAATAGATAGGTAGATAGCCTCTTGGGTGCTGGAAATCAAGTTCCGCAGCCTCTTATCCCCCCCCCCCTAAAACGGGTTCCCGCGGGGGCCTTGGAGCTCTCCGTCTTGACGTGAACCCCGGATTTTGTCATGTTAAAAAAGACAACACTACGCCCCGGATTGTCAAAAATCTTCAACCCGCGTTTCTTTGTCTCACCTCCCCAATCACATCTTTGTGGTGTTGCGAGCTAGCGATTGTACAAGACGACAAAAGCAAAAGAAAACATCAAGCCATGGCCGCCGCCACCCCGCATCCGCTCTCGGCCCTTTCCGCCGACGAGGTCCGGCACGCCCGCGACATCATCCTCAAGCTGCACCCGGGCGCCGTCCTCGACTTTCGCGTCATATACCTGCTCGAGCCCCCCAAGGCCGACGTCGTCCGCTTCCTTGATGCCGAGCACGCTGGCACCCTGACCGCTGACACCCCGCGTCCCCCGCGCCTCGCCCAGCTCAACTACGACGTCATTGGCGGCGATGCGGCCACCCAGTACCACGAGTCCGTCGTGGACCTCGTCGCCGGCAAGCGCACCGTGAACCAAATGATTGACAGCAAGTACCACGCCAGCCTGGGCATGTAAGTCGAGCGCCCGCCCACCCTCCTCCTTCCTTGTGGCTTGGCCTACGCGAGCCATACTCTGCTAATCAATCAAACAACAGCTTCGAGTTTGACAAGGTCGTCAAGTGCGTGCAGGAATCCCCCGAGTTCAAGGAAAAGCTCAAGTCCGTTTCCCTCCCCGACGGCTTCGAGCTCGTCGTCGAGCCCTGGCCCTATGGCGGCCCCGACGACGCCGACGGCCAGTCGCGACTCTTCCAAGCCCTCTGCTTCGGCCGCGACACTCGCAGCGGCAACCCCGACGCCAACTTTTACGCCTACCCGCTGCCCTTTATCCCCATCGTCGACGCCCGCACCGGCACGCTCGTCCGCATCGACCAGCCCGCCACCGGCTGCGCCGAGGACGGCCTCGTCGGCGTCACCAACAAGGTCGGCGTCCTGGACCATTGCCGCGCCGCCGAGTACGTCCCCGAGCTGCTCCCCGGCGGCGTCCGCAAGGATGTCAAGCCTCTCACCGTTCTGCAGCCCGAGGGCCCGAGCTTTGCCATTTCCGACGCCAACCTCGTCGAGTGGCAAAAGTGGCGCTTCCGCGTCACCTTTAACCCGCGCGAGGGCGCCGTGCTTCACGATGTTCGCTACGACGGCCGCAGTGTCATGTACAGAATCAGTATGAGTGACATGGTGAGCTCTTTGGCGGAAATCATTTCATGGTTTTGCACATCTAACATATTTAGACTGTCCCGTATGCCGATCCCAGACCGCCGTTTCATCGCAAGCAGGCATTCGACTTTGGCGATGGCGGCCTCGGCAACTGCGTCAACAACCTCACTCTCGGCTGCGATTGTCTCGGCGTCATCAAGGTACGTCCACTCTTCTCCGCTTCCTGAGCTGCCGACTCACACACGCACCCAGTACTTTGACGGTCTACTCACAAACCCCGATGGCACCCCGGAGCCCTCCAAAAATGTCGTCTGCTTGCACGAGCAGGACAACGGCATCAACTGGAAGCACACCAACTGGCGTACCGGCCGCGCCGTCGTCACACGCCGCCGCGAGCTCGTCATACAGTACATCCTCACCCTCGCCAACTACGAGTATGTCTTTGCCTTTATCCTCGACCAGGCTGCCGGCATCACCCTCGAGGCCCGCGCCACCGGCATCGTCTCCGTCGTCAACATGGATGAGGGCAAGACGGCACCCTGGGGCAACATTGTCAACCCGGGCACCATTGCCCAGAACCACCAGCACGTCTTTTGTCTGCGTCTTGACCCTGCTCTCGACGGCCACGCCAACACGCTAGTGCAGGAAGAGAGCCTGCCCGCCGCCGTCGACGCTGCCACCAACCCCAACGGCAACTTTTACCACGTAAAGTCGACCGTCATCAAGGAGTCGGCCGGTCTCGATCTCGCGCCCTTTGACAACCGCGTCTTCAAGATCCAGAACCGCGCCAAGAAGAATCCCGTCAGCGGCAAGCCCGTCGGCTACAAGATTGCCGGCCCGCCCACCCAGCTGCTGCTCGCCGCCCCCGGCAGCATCCAGTCCAACCGCGCCCACTTTGCCCGCCACCACCTCTGGGTCACCAAGCACAGGGACGACGAGCTCTACGCCGGCGGCCGCTGGACCCTGCTGAGCCGCAACGAGGTTGGCGGCGTGCGCGACGCCGCCGACCGTAAAGACAATGTCGAGGACGAGGATATTGTCATCTGGAGCGTCTTTGGCCTCACCCACAACCCGCGCGTCGAAGACTGGCCCGTCATGTAAGTCCTTTTTTCCCCCGCTCTTTGTCATGCTTTTTTCTACAATGGACTAACACCGACTGCAGGCCCGTGGAAATCATTCAAGTACACATTACCCCGTCCGACTTCTTTACTGGCAACCCTGCTCTTGATGTACCGTCTAGCGCAGACACTGGATCGAAGCTGACTGAGGGCTCCTCCTGCTGCACCACAAACGGAGGAGCCAATGATACCAACGGCGCGAATGGGGCAGATGGGCATTAAGGCGTTGTGACAATTCATGAACACGTGTACTATAAGAATGAATGAAATGAAAATCAAGTTTCCGCATGACTCCGGTAAACGACGTGCAGCTAGATGGACAAGAACCCGGAGCAATATCAAGTACAAAGAATGAGTTACATGATTGACTGTTCTTAAAACACATAAATAAACAAATATGTCCCCAAAACTACATGGTACAAAATGAAATACATGATTGTCTATATTCAGGAGTATATTCAGACCCATGAAGTACAAAAAATGTCCCCCAAAAAACGCCACGCTACATGAGTCCTTGAAGAAAAAGCCGGGAAATGTCGCCACCCTCGCCATCCTCCATGCCCCCGTATACACTGGCGTCGAAGCTGCCGCTGCTAAACATGGCCTCGTCCCCCAACGAGTCAAACAAGCTGAGAATGTCTGGATTCATGCCCGGCAGCGGCTCCGTATTGTTGTTATTGTTGTTGTTGGTGTTGTTGGTGGTGGTGTTGTTGTTGTTGTTGCCAGAGACTAACTGCCCCGCGCCCGCAACCGGCTGCTTCAGGCTATAATTCCACAGACTATCTGCCGCTGGTGCCGACTGGCCACCGCCGGCCGCTTGCCGTGCATCGCCGGTGTACATCTGGCCGTAGCCATGCCAACGAGCCGATGCGGGTTCTACACCGACCACGGCTCCTCTACCTGCAACCACACCCGCCACCGTCTGTTGCTGATGGTGTTGGTACTGCTGGTGTTGTTGTTGCTGGTGCTGGTGCTGTTGCTGTTGCTCCTTGGCGCCGCTATTGGCGCCGCCAACGCCCAGGCTCTTGAGCCGCGGCGACAGCCCGCGGATGCTCTTCCACAGACGCTTGCTCGCCATGCTGTGGCGGCTGAAGCCCTTTACGAGGCCGGCCGCGTCCATGAAGCTCTGCGTGCAGGGCGCGGCAAAAATGTGCGGTGCGTGGCACAGCGCAAGCGAGATGACGGCAAAGGCGCTCGCCAAAAAGTAGTTGAAGGCGTTTTGCTGGCGCGAGTAAATGTCCGACGTGGCGTTGAGGTGCACGAGCACCTGCACCGTGTCGCGCGCGAGGTCGACGGCGACGCGCGCGCGGTCCGGGTCAGCGGCCACGGTGGCCGCGCTGATGAGGTGGTGCTGGTAGATGGAGATGCGCGTGAGGTTGCCACGGAGGTAGAGCAGCGCGCGCAGGCGGTGCAGCACGCGGGGCTGCTGCTGCTGGTGCTGCTGCGTGCGCAGCGACGTCGGGTACGGCCCGGCGTTGCCGCCCGCGCTGCCGCTGCCGCGCGGGTAGTGCCGCATCTGCAGGTGCGGCGGGATCGAGTCGAGCCACTCGAGCGCCGACGCGTCGAGCGCGTAGGCGAGCTCGTGCGGGATGGACTGGCTGGGCGCGCCAAACGGAGGGATGGCTGCCCATAGCTTGGAGCAGAGCTGGGCGTAGCCCACCATGCACTTGAGATATGGCGAGTCGAGTTCCTGTGAGTGGATGGGATGGTAAGCAAACAAGTACGATGGATGATTGGGTGATGGCGGCTTACGAGTTCGAGTAGCGTGGGGTCAATGTCGCTGTCCACCAGAGCAAACGAGAGGCTGGTGCCGAAGCTCCATCTACGATCAAGGATATAGCAGCAGCAGAATACCCGGAGCGCCCTTTGCCGTGATGCTGGATCCGCAAAGTTGTCGTACAAGCTTCTTTTGCGGTGGAGGCCCATTTCCAGAGCCTCGCGGGCAGCGACGCCAATCGTGCGCCAGGCCAGCAGCTCATCATCGCTGTGAAAGTAGTAGATGCTCTGATTGATGATTGTGAGCAAGTAAGCCAACAAGAAACAAGTTTGCGTGTGCACGTACTAGTGAGATGAGGAGTTGGATGCCTCGGAGCGACACTTCTTTCTGCGAGATGCGCGCCGTGTTCTGCTCAACAGATGCCGCAATGGCGGCGCACAAGTCATTCTTTCCGCGCGCCTCGATGGCAATCCCAATCGCCACCGCAATCTTTGCGAGGTCAATATCCGTCGCCGTGAGCGCCCGTCCGGTGCTCGCGCCGGCCAGCGCCTCGTCCTCGAGCAGCTCCGGCTGGCGGATGATGCGCAGGATCTGCTCCGAGCGGGCGGCCAGCTCCAAGATGTCAATGTACGGGTACACCGACTCGGCCTCCTCCTCAAAGACGCCCATGAGGCGCGCCGCCTCGGCCGGCGAGCACTGCGCCCAAAACTCGACGTCGGTGGCCACGGCGGTGACGGCGGAGGCGGTCGACAGGTCCGCTGCAGTGGCTTGCAGAGGCTCCGGTGAGGTCGGGCCGCTGCCCGACGGCGATGAGGGCGAGTCCGGTATGCCCATACGCGTGAGCGAGCGCTCAGCAA
This sequence comes from Beauveria scarabaeidicola, assembly GCA_037289395.1. Lineage (NCBI taxonomy): Eukaryota > Fungi > Ascomycota > Sordariomycetes > Hypocreales > Cordycipitaceae > Beauveria > Beauveria scarabaeidicola. The sequence continues at coordinate 18,223 of JAEIJG010000228.1, read as the reverse complement.
TCATGAGGCCGTACGCGGGGCGCGTCGGTCCAATGAACTGCGGGTGCTTGGGGACCGCATCTTTGTTGGGGACGCTCGACGGTGACCGCCCCGAGGACGGGTCGGTGTGGCCAGAGGTCAGGCCCTGGACACCGTGCGACGAGCGGTGCTGCCGAAGCTCAAAGACGGCCTGGGACAGATTGGCGAGCTCATGGCGGACCTGCGCCAGTTCATCGCCAAGGATCTGGATTTGGTTTCTACGCGTGATGTCGGTTATCACCCCTATTGCCTTAAACAGGGGGGGGGTTGCATGAGGGGATTCTGGGACAGGGGGAGGGGGGGGGTAGGGGGCAAGGCCACGTACCCGTCATCTCGTTTCCTATCGCCCTTGGGCGAGTTGACGGCAAAAATACACATGAGCTTGCGGGCAATGCACCGCTCGCAGCTGTCCCCATCATGCGTCGGAAGGCACTTGAGCTTTCGCCTCTTGCACTCGTTGCTGCACGGGCGCACACACACCACCACACTTGTCAGCAAAACGGATCAAGCAAAAAGAAAAACCCCCTCCATCTCTCTCTCTGTCTCTCCACCAAACGGAAATGGCGGAAATGCTCACCATGCCAGCGACGTGTATTTCCCACGCTTCATGCGCGGAGCCGTTTCCGTCGTCTCTGTCGGCGGCGCGGTGCGCTTCGGAAGCGGCTCGGCCGCTCCTCCTATAGCCGGGCTGCGCGCCGGGGACTCGTCCTTTGCCATCAAGGGGGCGGCCTCACGCGGGCATGGCAAGGGACGAAAAGGAAAGGGAAGAAGAGCAGTGGCCAAGGATAAACACACAGAGATTGATTGCCTTTCAAAACACCCGAGCGTTGAGTGGTTCGAAAAAGCGGTGCGCGATTCCGAGAGTGGGCTGCGGTGCTTTTTTGTTCTCTTGTAGATGTCAAAGGGAAGTCCGCATCGGGTTCTTGCGGAAGACGTGTTCCGAGGTTTCCGCTTAGTGATCTGGTCTGGTCACGCTAGCGGCTAGTGCCTACCGTGATTGGTTTGCTTTGCAACGGAACACCCTGTGTCAGGACTCAGGATGATGCTCCCCAAATTCCCCCGCACAAACGATCGCCGTTGCCGCACTTTTTGTCCCATTTTGTGGCTTGCTTACCAGCCAGATGGTCAAACGGGTGGCAAGGGGGGGGGGAGGGGAGGCGACAAAAGGGCGGAAAAGGAGTGGCTGCAACCTGCCTGCCAACCAGTGATGTGTCATTGTAATATTTGTGAGGGGAAAAATGTGCTATTTCTTCTGCCCGTCGCCCGCCTCGGCTTTCGTATCGCATATCATTCGGTTTCGTCAAGACTAGGATAGTGTGAACTGCAAAATAGACTTGTCGCAGCCATGCTCAGAACCGCAGACCTGTTGGCGCTTCTTACCGACCATGGTCGTCGAGGCACGCTGGAGGCGCTCGCCATTACCTTCTTCATTGCCCCCATTGTCTACATTGTTGTCAATGAAGTCATCCGCTACAATGCTCGCATCGGCCGCTTAAAGGGGCCGCGAGGCCTACCTGTCATTGGAAACATGTGGGATATTCGTGTCAATGCAGCAGAAAAGTATCGCGAGTGGGCAAAGACATTTGGCGAAGTCTATCAAATCCAGCTCGGCAATGTTCCCGTCGTCGTCATCAACTCTGCCGCTGCAGCAAAGACTCTTTTTGGCTTTAATCTCCAGGCAATGAGCTCTCGCCCCGAGTTCTACACATTTCACAAGGTATGTCTGCAACAAGATGCATGATGCGGAACAGCTTCCGTCATGTGTGCTCGTCGCTGATGAATAACCTTACAGGTCGTCTCTGACACGGCCGGTACTACAATCGGTACGTCGCCGTTTAGCGACTCGTTGAAGCGCCGCCGCAAAGGCGCCGCCACCGCGTTGAACAAGCCCTCAATCCAGACGTATATCCCCCATCTGGACATTGAGTCGCGCGACTTTGTCAAGGAGCTCTACGAGTACGGCCAGGCGGGCAAGATGCCCACGGACCCCATGCCCATGATTCAGCGGCTATCGCTGTCGCTCGCTTTAACCCTCAACTGGGGCGTCCGTCTCAAGAGCCAAAAGAACAACCTCTTTGACGAAATTACCTACGTCGAGGAGGAAATCAGCCGCTTCCGCTCCACCACGGGCAACCTCCAAGACTACATCCCCATCCTGCGCCTCAACCCCATCAACACGCACTCGGCCAAGGCGCGGGATGTGCGGCGCCGTCGTGATGTGTACTTGTCGCGCCTTAACAACGGCCTGGACGAACGCATCGCCAACGGCACCTATAAGCCCTGCATCCAGGCCAATGTCATCATGGACAAGGAGGCCAAGCTGAACAAGGAGGAGCTTACATCCATCAGCTTGACCATGCTCTCCGGTGGTCTGGACACGGTCACGACCCAGGTGGCCTGGTTTGTCGCTTTCCTCTCACAGAACCCAGACATCCAAGACAAGGCCGTCGAGGAGATTCGCAAATTCTACAGCGAGGATACTCCCATGTGCGACGAACTGGACGATCAAAAGTGCGCATACGTCGTAGCCTTGGTAAAGGAGTCTCTTCGTTACTTTACCGTGCTGCGGCTGGCACTTCCGCGCGCCTCTATCAAAGATGTCGCCTATGGAGCCGCCACAATTCCCAAGGGTTCCATACTGTTTCTCAACGCCTGGGCCTGTAATATGGGTATGTCTTGACTTTTTTTTCTTTTTTCTTTTTTTTTTTTTTTGGCGAAAAATAATTGAAGAAAGGCAACTAATCTGTCCCGAATAGACTCGACTGTGTGGAGCGACCCCGACGTCTTCCGCCCAGAGCGCTGGTACGAGCAGCCCGACGCGCCGCTCTTCACCTACGGAGTCGGCTACCGCATGTGCGCCGGCTCTCTCCTAGCGAACCGCGAGCTGTATCTCGTCTACATGCGCCTGCTCAACAGCTTCCGCATCGTAAAGTACGACGACGTCGACTGCCACCCCGTCAGCGGCAACGCGGACCCGACTAGTCTCGTCGCGCTGCCCCGGCGCTACCGGGCGCTCTTTGTCCCGCGGAACCCCGTGGCGCTCAAGGCGGCCATGGAGGAGACGGAGGCTATGGAGCAGGCAGACGACAGCATTTCGGCGTAGAGAGTGGGTAGGTGGTGTGTAGTGGAAGTGGCACTAGAAGCGTGTCGACTGGGACAGGGAAATGTATGCGAGGGGTGTCATTAAGAACCAAGACAGCGATGGCAATGTGCAGTTTGTGTTTAAAGCTTATTTTGGCCCTCTGATTACTTGAATGCGACATGAAACGAGGCGTGAATAAATACAAGACAGTATTTTCAACAAGTCAACCTACCTATCCCAAACACGAACTTGTGGGAGTAGCTCAGCCATTAGTGCCGGCATTGGAAGGGGTTTACAAGAATCTGGAATCTTTTGGTATTAGTCGGTACATACTTGCACAATGCTGAATACTGAATGATGGATACAATAAGCACGTCTCTGGTTTTAGATGCAAGGCTTGGGGGCCAGCTCAATAGTACAATGGTCAATGATCAAAGACATTTTACCAAATCCCACATGTCGACCATGACCTAGAATCCATCAATTCAAATTACTGCGTCTGCGCCCTACACTGTCCATCATATACACCAATCGCTATACACCAATCGCTATACCCCATGCCCTTTATACATCTATCGCTGCGATGCCTTTAATCTCTTCATCTGCTCCAGGATCCTCGTCATGCGCGCATCATCGTCCTCCCCCCCGGCGTCTGCGCTGCGCGCGTCCCCATCCTCGTCAAAGTCGTCCTGGTCGTACTCTTCATCATCCGACGCATTCATATTGCGAAAGTAGTATGCGTTGCGGTTGAACTCGTCTTCGGAATCCACTTCATCTTCCGGATAGTCTGCCGTGTAGTGATTTTCCGCTACATGACCAAAAAAGAAAAAAAAAAGTCAGCCATTCATCCGTGACCAGGCATCAAACCAGAAAAAAAATCTATAAACGTACCGTTTTCATCTTCCTCATCCTCGTCCCAGTCATCGTCCTCGTCATTCTGCGGCCCAAAGAACAGTAGGCTCTCCTCCTCGCCGTCGAGTACCAAAAAGCCCACATCTGACGGCGCCACGTCCAGCGCCACCGAGTTTGCCGGGATGCGGACATACTCCTCAATCACCCAGTCGTCGTCGTCGCCGTCTTCCTCCTCGCTCGCGTCCGTCATGTTGGTGTCGCCTTCCACGTCCGTAGCCGTGGCGGCCGCAGGGCTGCCCGGCGCCGGCACCTCGGGGTGGCGCTCGTGGTAGCGCTGCGCCGGCGCCTTGGGCCTGAACCGCGACGGCGACGCCGGCGGCGCGGCGGCTCGCTTTCGCTCCTCCTCCTCCATGCTCTGCAGATTGGCGCCCATCTCGCGCATCACCCACTCGTTCATGTCGGCGGTTATTTTGCGCATGTCCTCGGCGGCGCGGTCCGTCAGCGACGGCGGAAGCGGGTTCGCAGCAGCGGTGGTAGCACTAGTCATCGTCGGTTTCGCAGCGTCGCCGTCGGTGGAAGCCGCGGCCGTCTTGGCGGCCTCGCGGGTTCGCTTCGCGACGCCGGGCCGCTTGAGGGCCTTGACCTCGACGTCCTTGGCCGCAGCTGCGTCGCCGTCCGGGCTCTGCAGGGACATCATGCTGCGCCGCGGCTTGGGCGCGAGCTTCTTTCGTCTCGAGCGCTCTACAAACAGCGTCGGCGCGCCATACCTGTCCATTTCCCTTTTTGAAACCGCTCCCGCAGCGCCACCGCTCGCGGCGGCGGCGGCCAGCATCGCCTTGGAGACGCGGAAGCGGCGCGGCTCAGACGCCGCCGCTGGCGCCAATTTCCCAGGGTCTTGTGTCTGCTGCTGGGGCGCCGCATTTCGTGTGCCCGCGTCGTCCGCATCTTCTTCGGCCGATGAGAGCTGAATCTGGGGCTTCGGCTGTGGCTGTTGTTGCTGTTGCCGCCGCCGCTGCTGCTGCGCCGTCGAGCCTCGTCGCTGGTAGACCCAGTGGCTGCTGTCGCTGCGGTGTCGCTTCGCGCCTTGGTCAATCTCTGCGAGTAGGGGGGAACATTTGGTCAGCCATGCGCTCGCCTCGCCAGCGTTCCGCGGCAGGAGAGGCACGTACGGAGAAAGGTGACGGGCGATTCCTCCACCCGCTTGCGCTTGACGCGGATGACGTTGGGTGGCATCGACATGGCGAGAGCCGCCTCGGATAAGCTGCTGGAACTGGATGCGGTTTCGGAGAATGAATAATGTGGTACCTTTAGCGTGTTTTTGATAAAATAGAGGTTCTTGGCGTAAGGGTTACTTGTCGTTGAGTTTCTAGAAATAGGTTGTTGGCTAAAATCAGCAAGGGCCAAGTGAATCGTCCGCGCATGTGGGGTCAGCAACGGTTGCCTGCGCTTGTAAGTCGTCCATGGCTCGGCAACGCCACGTCTTGATAAAGCTTGAAATGGGCTCATACTTGTGTTTTACGGGTGGCCCTGGACAAATGATGACCAAGTTTGATTTCGGCCATGTTAAGATGCTGTATTGATGGAATTGTGTCATCCGGCTTGTGACACTTATTAGCCCGTGACCTCGTGTGACTATAGTTGGGAGTGCACAGTCAACTAGCCACTACCTTGCACATCATTGTAATCAATAATAATAACTGTATCGATTTAATTCAAAGGGATATAAACTAAGCGGGCTTCAACTACACAAAAAGGAGAAAACGCCAAACCAATCGTTTTTTAGATATATACGGCACAGCGACGTGATTATTGTCACTTGGAGGATTTCATCATGAGAGCTTCGCCAGAGTCTCCCATGGAAGCTTCTGCAATGTTTCTAAGCTCTCGGTTGTGGCTCCCGCCAGAAGGCTCTTCTGCAATGGCGCCGAGCGAAGCGATAGACAAGTTGCGTTTGCTGCCGTTGGATACTCGATTTTCCTTGCGTCGAAAGGAAGTAGGGCTCACGGAGCCCGAGGAGCTGTCATCCGAGTCCCAGCTGCTTCTTCGGCCTGTGCCGTGTCCGTCTGCAGCAACTGGCTGCTCGCCGAGGCTGGACTGGATTTTGCGTAGGGTGCCCATGATGGACGACTTGTCGCAGGGGAACAGTTCGAGGGTGGGGTCGTTCAAGTCAACCGGGGCGTCACTCACAGTTCTGGGTGAGATTTCCTTTTGAAAATCCAGCTCGCTGACCGGGTCTTGGACCGGGTCACTGCCGTCGCTAAGAGTATAGGCGCCGAGTCGCTCATGGGCGAAGAGGGGGACCGTGAAGCTGACAGAATCATTGCGGCTTGGGGGTTTGGAAGGCTCCTTGACTCGGAGAATATTGCTCTTGGTCCCCAAGACACTCTTAACTGAATAGACTTAATTTTAGCCCTTTGCCGAGATGGTCATGGACTTACCAATGGGTTTTTGCTCATCGACAGCCCAACGTCCTTCTCTGCCCAACTTGAACCTGTACTGGTATTCCTTTCCAGGCTCAACCATGACAGAAATGGAATGGGAGTATGGGTTTCCGGATGGCGCTGAGCGTTGCATTTCTTGGAGAAGCCAGGCAGGTTTCGAGAAGGTTCCGGCTATGAAGACGGCGCCAGCCTCGCAGGGAGCATTGTATGTGATGATGTGTGGTATGGTGTTTGGTTGAGACATGACGAGAAAAATGTATAAAGGCGGTTTGTGACACGCAGACAAGTCTGTAAAGGGACTGCGCTACTCGGTTGAAGAAATTGAAGAACTGTGTTGAGAAGCGACGTCCTTGCCGACTATGACGGTGGTGTGACGGGCATGTAAAGCCAGCACATAATATGAAGGGTGGGAGGGGGGCGGAGCTGTAGCCTGTCGGTGGCTACCAGGTGGGTTGTAGAATTGTTTCTGGGTTGTCAGTGGGCTGCAACGATGAAGAGGATAAATTTTGAAGAGTAATTGAGGAAACGGTGAGCAAGATATGGAAAGTAGAAGTGAGGGCTTTAGATGAGGGACATGTAGGCGCTCGAGCAGTAGGTAGGCCAGGCGAGGCGGGCAGAGACGAGGGCAGGCACGTGCAGGCTCAGCGTAAATCGGGAGACGGTGCCGGTTCCGGGTGCACGGACAGGGAGAGCGCGGGGGAGTTTGAGAATTGGGAAAACGAGTATCTCGAGTGGGATCAAGATGGACAATGATGGAGAAGCGAGTCGTTTGACACGGGCGGTAGCGTGGGAGCAGCGTTCCTAAGCTGGTCTCGGTACGTGATGCAAGGCGCAGAAACAGAACGTGCAGCGGTTCGTGGAACGTTGGGGCTTTTCAAGAGTCGGGCGGGAGTCTGCAGGGCGAATCGATGCGGGCAGGGTTAGGGGAGAAGCCACTATCAAGGATGAGGTAGTACCAGATATAAATACCTTGGTTGACTTCGATATATGTACCCCTCCCGCCTCCTCAAAGTTTTCTGGCTGGGTTTTGAGGCGAATAGAGGCGCGAACGTGGGAGCGAATGGCCTGCATTGGCGCCCAGTTTTGGCTGTTGGGCGGGGGTCACTAAATCAGCCACTCAAACTGGCTACAAAGTACTCCGTACATGCCTGGCCAGAATTACAGCATTGAAAAAATTTCAATCTTGGTCATTAAAGAAAATTACAAATAGTATTATAACAAGTAGAGTTTTGAGATTGCATCAGTCTACAAATGTCAAAGAGGAAGCTGACGACGCTCGAGGGTGGTAAATTCTGGGCAAGCCACGCTGTAATAATTTCGTCTTTAATATTACTGTGGCTCTCGGCGGCCTTTGGCGGCCTTCAGCGGCTTGCTGGCCTACCTTAGTAGGTAGAAAAAGGGCCTCGACTCGCCCAATTCGCTGCCCAATGACACCCTGCCACTCAGCTGGTCCGCAGCCTGCATGAGCCAATACCAGTCAGTATCCCCCCCTCCTGAGAGAGGGTTTCTCCAAACGCAAACACCGCCTCTACGTTTGACAACAGATGCCCATGTAACCTTGATTTTCATTGGCTCTCTTTTCCTGCAGCAACCTGCTTTAACTTTTTGGTATCGCTCTTCTCGCCCGATGCCTGTTTTCGGAGCCATCGCCTATTCAGTGGAGTCTTCTCCACCAAATCCCAACGGGCAACGACATGCCAGCAGCATTCAGCGTCATAGACCAATTGCGCCTCAATTACCAGGCACAAAAAACCGCAATGGCATGCCCACGCAACTCGGTTAATAGACCATGTTAAAACATTCTGCATGCTCCAATTTCCATCCAATAACCGATACAATACATGTTGCCACCCACTGTATCATGTAGCTTCTTGCCCTGCCACCTGCCACTACTACGTCGTCCAAAGCTAGACTCGTCACCCAATCACCCATCACCCAACTGACCCATTTCCTCTTTGGGCAGCCACCCCAAGGTACGTACCCGCTAAATTTTGGAGACGACAGATGCCAGCAAAAAAGTGAAAATGTTCTCCTGGTTACCTGCCGCGCGATTACGACCCATCAACACCACAGCTTGCCGCGCACCACCACAATGAAGCCCCTGCTTTCAAAGGCAGGCCTTTTCGCCGGCAGGGCAACTCTCCCTCTACGGCCGGCGCTGCAGTCTTTACTACATCCTCGCATTGGCGTCCGCTTCGCCTCCATGCGCCGCGATGCTCGCCCCTCGCGCATGGTCCTGTCCGACAACGTTGGCCGTTCTCCCCCCTCCGGCAACGACGCCCGACGCAAACGTCAGGCCCCGGGACCCTTTGGCGCCATGAACAAGCGAGTTGCCAACATCGATCTCAGACGACAGCCCCGCACATCGGCCGACAACAGCAGCGTCCGCCGGCAGATAGTCGACGACCGCAAGGCCTTGAAGATGCAACGCGCGCTCGCCTCCGTCTCGCGGGAGGCACGGACGGAGAACAAGGGGCGCATGAAGGATGTCGATTCTTTTACCCACTTTGACCTGTTGCCCGCTGTGCAAAAGGCCGTCGACGAGGAGCTCTTTAAGGGCATGACAGACATTCGCCCTACGCCCGTCCAGCGCCTGGGCATTCCCGCCATCATGGCGCGCGACAAGCAACAGCCCAGCCCAACGGGTTACTCGCGTATCGACGAGTTGGGAAAAGTACCCGAGACGAGCATAAGGCACAAAAAGGTGCCCTCGATTCTGCTCGCTGCCGAGACGGGATCGGGCAAGACGCTGGCGTACCTGCTGCCCGCCATCAACGCCCTCAAGATGGCCGAGGTTAAAGACCAGGATATTGCCAACTGGAACCTACGCTATGCGGCTGAGAAGAAGCTTCAAGAGGAAAGTGGCGGAAAATTGAAGCCTTTTGACGAACCCCATCCCACCATGGCCCGGCCCAAGGTCGTCATCCTGGTCCCCACCGCCGAGCTCTGCCAACAGGTTCTACGCGTCTCAAAGACCATTTCCCACACCGTCAAGTTCAAGACGGAGATGCTCTCCTCGGATCTCAAACCCCAACAGATTCAGCGCAACGTGTACTCGCCCATGGGTGTCGACGTCCTCATTGCCACACCCCACTTGCTCGGCGCTATGGCCAACGCCGATCCCAACATTCTCTCCCGTGTCACTCATCTCATCGTCGACGAGGCCGACTCTCTCTTTGACCGAAGCTTTGCCCCCGTCACCATGAACATTGTCGAGCGGGCCACCCCATCCCTGAAGCAGTTCATCTGCTGCTCGGCCACCATTCCCAGGAAGCTTGACAACTATCTCCACGTCAACTATCCCCACATGATTCGCATCGTGACGCCCAACCTGCACGCCATTCCTCGCCGCGTGCAGCTCGGCGTCATTGACGTCTCCCGCGATCCGTACCGAAACAACAAGGACCTCGCCTGCGCCGACACCATCTTCACCATTAGCCGTGAGGCCACCCATCACGACAGCATGAACAAGGACGAGGTCGACGTGCGCCGCATCATGGTGTTTGTCAACGAGCGCGAAAAGACGGAGGAGCTGGCCGAATACCTGCGTTCCAAGGGCATCGACGCCCAGGCCCTGCACCGTGACACGCCTGAGAAGCGGCACGGCGAGATTCTCAATCTCTTTACCCAGTCCGGCCCTCTCCGCGTGCCCCGGCCCGACCCCACCGTGCCTCGCGGCTGGCTCGCCTGCTCCAAGGTCCTGGTCGTCACGGACTTGGCGTCTCGAGGCATCGACACCGTCGCCACGCGTCACGTTATTCTCTATGACGTGCCGCATACCACTATTGACTTTATCCACCGTTTGGGTCGTGCTGGCCGCATGAACCGTCGTGGACGCGGCATTGTTCTTGTAGGCAACGATGATCGTCGTGACATCGTTGCCGAGGTCAGGAGAAGCATGTTCCAGGGCCAGACGTTGATATGAGCGGCCCTTGTAGGATAAACTTGATGTATATTGCACATTTGTAAAAGTATTTGAGGACTTGCATTGCCGGCGTTTGGAACAGGATACAATCCCATGCACTAGAATTCAGGCTTTTTTCATCTACTCTTAGGATGGATGCTTATGACTGTTTTGATATAGTATTAGCCATAAATATTAAACCAATTTTCGTATTTAATCAACATTATCTACTTGTTCAATCTCCAAGTTTTCAGTAATACAAGATGTGGATCTTTTGCGACCGGCCAGGCAGATCAACTTTTTAGTGGAGCGGGCTCGCCACACGCGTCGCGACGCGACTGGCTCGTTGAGCTCCCAATAACCCTATCACTAGTTATAATTCTCAAAACATTCAGATTTCCGCGCAGCCTACATCATTTCCCACTCACGGCCTTTTGAAAAAAAAATCCTGAAACAGCTCCAAACTCACAACTATATTGATTGCCACACAATTCGTCACTTTTACAATGGCTCGCACGCGGAGAACGCGTAAGGCCGCCGACGCTCCCGCGGCTACCGTGCCCGCCTCCAGCGACACTGAGCAGCCAACCCGCGGCCGCACACGAACCAGCCGCCGCGCCGCCCCTTCCCAGCGACAAGAGTCCGTCGATGCCGCTTCTACCGCAGGGCCTCTCCGTGCTGCGCCCGCCTCCTCCATCCGCGACGCCAGCGTCGACTCCGTAGAGGTCGGCCGTCGCGCGCTCGAGACGCCGTCGCTGCGCCGCGACACGACAGGCCTGGACCTCGCCGACGACAGCGTTTTTGGGGATCTGGGCGACAGCTTTGCCGATGGGGAGGTGCCGGACGCGCCGCGATCTGCGTCGACGACGCGCTCCTGGAGCACGTTTAAGCCGCGCTCGCGGCAGTCGAGCGTTGTCGGGCGCAACGACCCCCCGATCCGACCCAGCAGCCGTGGCGGCGCCGGCAACACCTCGGCGCTGACGTCGTCGTTTAATATTGGCGCGTTTCGGAGACGCGCGAGGGAGCCTAGCATTCTGGGTACCGCGCGCGGAGGGGGGCCTCGCTCAGAGACGTCGGGCCGCGGCGCGCAGTCGGGGCTGGAGAGTGAGGGCGAGGAGGAGGATTTTGCACCGGATGCCGAGTCGACGCCGCTGCATACCAGGCGTCGCACGCGGGCGAGCTTGGCGTCAACCAGCGCTGTGGCCCTGCAGAGGAGAGATGTCTCGGCGGCGAACGTGAGCACAGCGAGGACGACGAGGAAGCGAAAGAGCGAGGCAGAGGCTGAGGAGCGCGCCGCCAAGTCGACGAGGATGGAGGCTGAGACGGACAGTGACTCGGAGATTTCAGAGCTGACCTCATCGCCGCCGATGCCGCCGTCCACGCCGATTCGTCAGCGGGCAACGACGCCGATCAACTTGGATGAGATTAACGCGCCGCCGGCCAGCAGCGGGTCCGAGGACGAAGCCGATGTTTGGCCTGATATTCGCGCGCTGGCCAAGCGTCGTAGACGTCCGTCGATTACGACGCCGCTGCGGGCCGCCGCCAACGATGACGACGAGATTCTGTCCGACATTTCATCACCGCCCTCTCTGACGCACTCTCCCAACTTTGAAGCCCGCGGCCGCGCGGCGCTGCAGGAGCACCACCACCATCACCAACACAAGGCTCTGACGACGGCGGACCTGGCCAATCTACTACCCAAGCGAAAGCAGAAAATTTCGCGCCACGAGGGTGATGATGGCAGCGATGGAGAGGAAGAGGAGGAGGAGCAGGAGCAGGAAGACGAGGTACACGAGACGCGCACACGCGGCGGGCGCATCATTCGTCCGCCGAGCCGAGCCGCGTCTGCGTCTGGTGGCCCCAAGCAGCAGGCTGGCGCACCAGCACACCGCACGCGCAGCGCGTCCAAGCACAAGACGTACGGCCGTCGCTCATCGGATAAAGAAAACAACTCGGATGCGGACGAGGACGAGGAAGAAGAAGAAGAAGAAGAAGAAGAAGGGGACAGCCAGTTTCAGCCGCTCGCAGACGACACGTTTGGCGAGACGACGACGGCCGGGCCGCCGGATTTCCAGTCGATAGACGAGCTGAAGCGCGCGACGAGAAAGTTTAGCGAGGTGGACCAGTGGCAGCTCGAGTACGAAGAGGTGGCGGAGAGCGGCTCGCCCAAGGGAGCGAGGTAGATGGGGTTACATGTTTTTTTACTATTACGTTATGCTTTTGGATGATGGATATTTTGAGGGGGGTGGGAGAGACGGGAGGGATTGTTGAAAATGAGACACTTTTTATTGTCCTCGAGTAAATAGGTGACTGCTTTTGGCTTGACGGGAAACAAGGATGGAGTATAGGAAGGACAACTTTTTTTGCTGCTATTAGCGATTGCACATTATTTATATTCTCTACGTTTCGAGTAGATGATTAATTTGCTTTTCTATTCACCTGCTTCCTTTGTTTTTGCCTCTGTTTTTATTTTCGTCGCCCACGTTTCACAACTCCCGCTGCACCGTGCTCGTTACACACAAAAGGGCTCGTGTGTTTCTTGCCGCAAAAAGTTTCTTTACCCACACCAAGCGCAGACGCCCAATCACTTTCCTTCATCACCGAGCGAGCTTTGTACGCCGTGTACACTGCATTGTCTTGATTCATCATAAACAACCCCTTTCCTTTCCTTTTTTTTTCTTTTTTTTCTTTCTTGGCATTGAGCGGAAGAAGTACAGCATTCTTTACATCTATTCGCTTCTACGTGAGTCCGTTATCTTACGCGCTCGCCGGGAAAGAGCCAAGACACAGATTCACATCACGGCTGAGCCTGCTAGTTTGCACACACGCTTCTTCTTCTTATTCTTATTATTTGTCTCTCCCTCTTTCCATGCTTCTTCTCCTTCATAATCCATCTTATAGTACTCCTTTACCACAATGACGCCCGCCAGCAAAGCATGCGGCCTCTCGCCGCTCCTCCCCGTGCCCTGGGCCGGCCTCCGTGCCTGGCTCGACGACGCCGAGCGCACGCAGGCCCTGACCGGCGGTGCCACGACGCACCTCGCCCACGCGCAGCTGCTCGCGCTCTCCCAGCTCGTCCGCTTCAGCGGCGACGAGCCCCCGCTGCCCAAGGAGGACCACGTCAGCAAGCTCATGCGTATGTCGTCGTCGTTGTCGTCTTCTGCGGCTCTCGCCGCCGTCGTCGGCGCCTCACGCGCCGGAGAAACGCCGTCGGCGGAGGCGGGGGCCGACCCAATGGAGGATGTCCGGTTCGCTAATGGTGGTGATGGCGGGATAGAGTTTGTCCAGGCAAAGCAGCTGCGGCTGCCGGCGTTTGAGACGGGCGAGCCGGTCGACGTGCCGGTCAAGGGCGCGTTCCAGCTGCGATGGCATTGCACGTGCGTGCTGCCGTGGTGCAATCAGACATTTCCAAAGAGAGAGGATGGAAAGCCGCCGGCGTTGTTTTCGAACAAAAGGGTATGATTTTTTTTCGGCGTCTTTTTTTTTTTCGTCGAAAACGTTTGGACAGTGTTTGCTGATGTTGTGAGATGCGATGTGGATGAGCAGGATGCCAAACAATATGCGGCTATGCTCGCCGTGGCATATCTGAACAGTGCAACGAAAGAGATTGCTACATCGCATACACCTCGGAAGATACCGCACGAGACTACACCACTGCCGCAACAGCAGACTCCTCAGATGCCGCCGCCGCAGCTCCCACCATATCAACCTGCACCCACGCAACCGCCACAGCAGCCCCAGACTGAGTCTGTACACGCGCAGCAGCAGCAGCAGCAGCAGCAGCAGCACACATGTCAGTGTGCATCTTGGCAGTCACAGCAACAGCAACTACTGACACTCCCGACACCTGTCCGACCAGTTACCCCTCCTCCGACCTCTCTCCATGCCCCGATCCCCGCCGCCGCCTCTTTCACCGTCACGGCCCCCTCCGCCAACCCTCTGCGCGCAAAACGCCCCCTCGACTCTCCGACAGCCCCCGACTCGGACCATGGCTCGCCTCTCAAGCAGCGCCACTGCTCCCCTGCTGCCGCCGCAGCGCTCCCTCCTCCTCCTCCTCCTCCTCCTCGTGCTTCTTCTCCCGCCGCCGACGCCGACGCCGCCGCCATGCCGCCGCCCGTCTCATCCGCAAAAGGCCGACGCGCCGACGCCGCCGCCGAGTCTAGCCGCCTATCCGCCGTCCTCGCCAAGCTGTGCGCGCGGCTCGGCGCGTCGCAGCCCCAGTACCAGATCTCGCAGAACCCGGACCGCCCGGGCTTCTTCAGCGGCTTTGCCAGGTTCTCGCCAGGGTCACGTGTGCCCGAGGACGTTGCCATCGTGCGGGACGTGCTGGGGAAGAAGCAGGCGAGGATCCAGATTGACGCGCAGGTGCTGGCGTGGATGGAAAAGGAGGAGGCGAGGAGGCAGAAGCTCGTCGAGGGGATGTTGTCGTGAATTTGTTGGGGACTAGACTGCTGGGGTTGAAGAGGAGAGATTTTCCTCATGTGTATGGCAATATCATGATTTAAGATGACGTTGATTCTGTATAGCAGAAGTGAATCTATCTTGTCTTGTAATACGCCTGTCAGTGCCATGACCAAATACAAACCTGTATTACCGGAGGAGACTGTGAAGTCGTTTGTTGGACGAGGGCCAACAGAGCACGCGACTGCCTGCCGTCTAAGTGATGATGCCAAGTACGTCTTTTGTCAAATGGGTTTCCCGCGATATGGGTTCTATAATGTTATAAGCAACTAACTTGAGGCTTGAGATATTACTCATCAGACTCTGCAAAGCCCTGATCGAGGTGCTTTTATGTAGGCTGCCTGGCGTACCTATAGGAACGGGCATTTGCCGGGAAGGCCTGCTCTAGAGGTCTAGCCAGGTCAAGGGAAAAAACACTTATATTCAATTATCCATTTACATGGACTGTCAGATGTGCAAACACACTCTTAAAGTGAGCAGCAAGTGAATCATACTCGAAACACGTGACGGGCCGGCAATGCATCTGCATCGTGCAGAATTATCCTTTGCTCCAGTTTCTCTTTCTTACACCATCTTACCTCCTCGAATCGCCTCTCTCATTTTGTTCCCAGTTACAATTTCAACCCTGTTTTTTTTTTCCTTCACGCCGATAGCCAACCGCAGTCTGCGTGGCGTGGAATGCTTCAACTTTCATCATTATCCTCATCATTCTCTCTAACAAATATGACTCGCGGTGGGATCTTCAACTCCAAATTTCGAGATAACTCAGATGACACCTTCTACTTGCATCACATTGATCAGCACTCCGGCTCGCTTCGCGTCCAAGTCCTAAGCCATGGCCTATCTAAAACATTTCAGCATCGATTTTCACAGACAAACGATTCAAACAGAAAAATCTTGGACAAGAAGACCAGTGGCTTTCTAACCGCAGTCACAAGTTCGCAAAACATTGTTCTCGCCTGGGCCGAGAGCGGACATGGCATAGGCCGCCATGGGGACTCCCTCCAGGCTGGCAACCACGTACTCGGAAACAAAACATGGGCTGCTCGAGCCATCCAAATGGCCGAGGTGCTGAACATCGACCTGTTCTCGCCTTTTGACAAACCGACCCTGCCGCGGGGCAGCTTTCAGGCATCACACGTGGAGGTTAAACTCGCCACTCATGCTATTATGGTCCTTTTTCAGATGACGGGACAATACGATGCAACAAACAAGAGAATGCTCTCGCTGGAGAACCTAGCCGCGCTGAGGCATATCAAGTGGAAGGGCGCGGACGGCGCGGACTCGGTGCGCTTTGAAGTACACGTGTCGAGGAAGAACTGCAATCGCTGCGGAGCGTTTCTCAACAGGCTCCAGGAGCTGACAGGTGTCAGGTTCGACATCAAGTGGGGGACGCGCGTTGTGCCTATCCAGTATCATCAGCAGCAGCTGCTCGCTGCCGCGCAGCTCAGCCTGGGCCGCGCGGACGGGACGGCGGGCAGCCCGCAAGATCCTACGACGACGCTGCGGACGATCGAGAAGGACGGTGTGATTCATTACATACCACCCGGGAAAATGGTCGAGCGGGCGAGAGCGTCGGCTGGTTTATCGCTGCACCATCTGTCCGAGGTTGACAAGCCTCTCCCGGCAACACCGGTGACAGAGGCGCCGGACTTGTCGAGTGCGCCAGACTCGGAAGAGGAAGAGAAGCAGACAAGAGACATCCTTCCGTTTCCGATGCGGTCACCCAGGCCGTATAGCATGCATGTATCTTGAGCAGACTTTGCTCATTCTCGCGTGAGTTGCAGGGGGTATTTTTTTTCTTCGGTTCAAATTATTATCAAAAGGGGAAGGAGATTTTGTATGCTTATCATGGCTATTTTTGCTCGAATGGTGCTGCGCTTCATCATGTATGGAATTGTATGGAATTCTTATTGGAACAAACACGGGGCAATATTACAAAGAGCCGTCCACAAGGCAGAAGTGGCCAAGAGGCACGCTGTAAGCAGGGCTAGAAGATTACTATCGTGTGAATTAATATTAATCCCTCTCGCCTTTCGTCGTTCCTCATCGATTTTGGCTATTC
This sequence comes from Beauveria scarabaeidicola, assembly GCA_037289395.1. Classification (NCBI taxonomy): domain Eukaryota; kingdom Fungi; phylum Ascomycota; class Sordariomycetes; order Hypocreales; family Cordycipitaceae; genus Beauveria; species Beauveria scarabaeidicola. Next base: position 1,400 of record JAEIJG010000228.1, on the reverse strand, counting down.
CTAGAACGTCTTTGGACCAGCCAAAGTCTAGTTCAGAGAGCTTGACACTACACACACCATGGGCCCTTGAAGTTCGCCAAGGAGCCTGCTAGGCGGCTTGCCACTGTCTGTCAGTCATTGATCGCGCCTCGTCACGCTCTCACCGGACCTCGTCACGCCTGTGCCGTAGTACTTGAACCGCTTCAAAACGCGCTCGGCACGGCAAGCCAGCTTCTCGAGGGTATTGACAGTTTGGTGACATTGAATTGGGCATTGGAGATGCAAACAAACCCTGAGCTAGCTAGATACATCCGGTATGTCACAGCACAAGTTCAAGATCAGATCATTTAACCTAAACAAACGAGAAGCAGCCACTTACTTTTCTCTCTTCTTGTAGAATGAGCATGCAAAATATCTTGTCAAAATCGGGAGGCAGCCCTACAGAGGGGTCGGGTCGGGTCGAATTCTAACAAAGCGGCAGGCAGGCAGGCCAAGACCATGATTGCGTGCTCGCACAAAAGCCATTATGGTGGTGGCAGCCTGGTGGGAGCTGGAAACGATGACCTTTTTTCGTGAATTCTCCAGGCAAAACAGATTCATCCCCTTCCGCAAATGTCTAAATTTCTGCACGTCGCATCCTTCTTCTTTCGCTTCCCTACTAGCTACTACCCTGCCTTGCCGGCGCGTTGGTGTGATGCCATCTTTCGATAAAGAGTACAGCCAGCGTAGCAAACTGCAGCAGCCAGGAGAGGGAGTCAATATCTTTGTGCGTCGCGCCATCCCAGCCATCTCTTAGACACATTTCGCCGAATGCCAAACGAGAACGAGGTCATGATCTTGGGCTTTGAGTGGTCATATTGAGTAATACGATATGCCTGCCGCCCCGAAATAAAAATAAAAATAAAAATAAATAAAAACAGAGCAGGAAATGTTCGAGTCAGACTCCTTAACCACTCGGACACTCCGCCAGCACGACGGAGACAGGACTCGAACCTGCGCGGCCTAAACCATCTGATGTCGAGAGTTCCTTAACCACTGGGGGCGCTCTGCCTAATTAGGAAATGACTTATTTATGAATATAAGGCCTAAGAATTCGAATTCGACTCAGTGGCTTCGGCCGCGGAGGTTCGAATCCTGCTGCTATCGTTTTTTTGCTACATTTGTGGTGGCGTATGGCAGCCTATAGGTGAGTTACGGCCAAAACTCATTATACCCCTCGTGTGTAGTTAGATGCGTAATAGTACGTAAGTAAGCGAGCGTAAGTGTTTTTTTTTTTTTTTTTACGGGTTAAATATACACATACTAGGGTAGCTATTTTAATTAGTATATATAAATTATATATTCTTACTATACCTTATATAAACCTTTCCCTTCTTTCTTTAGCCCTTAATTTTATTAGTCCCCCCCCCTAAATATAATAT